>OZ005649.1:311370717-311500717 GCA_963930645.1 Salticus scenicus
ATTTAATGCATGATTAGTATTAATGTACTCAGGGGCGGACTGGGTCCTTTGGAAAGGCGCATACCTTGGATTTTCGGAGGGCGCAATTCGTTCATTAGTTAGTTATACAGGGTGAATTTGACATAATCTGCCAAACGAAAAGAGGTGATAGAACAGCTCATGGGAAGCATAAAACACCATAGAAACCCTGTCCTATCTCTAACCATTTCCGAGTTATGGTAGATAGAAAAAAAATCTGTTTTTTCCCTCCCGTCTGAAAAAACCCAAATTTGTGAGCTTTCTGAAAGACTTACACACAAAATAAGCACATATTTGGAAAGAGCAGAAAAAATCCTATCGGGTGACACCATTTATATCAGGATACCTTAATTTGACGGCGAGCTACAAGGCTAAAACAATGGCGAAGTTTAAAATCGAGTTGTCGCCAAATTCTTTAACCGGCAATTCTGCAAACACCGTTCAAGCTACAATCGGTCAAATTTATCAAAAACTTCTCCATTCCACAAGCTTTAGAATGAGCCCACAACAAACCATATCGGTGTTCTAGTTCAGGAGAAATTTAGCCTTTTGTTTGAAATACATTCATCACTGAACTCGACGTTCGCCGAGAAGGAGACTAACGGGTGCCATGGTCGTTCCTGATTTCATATCCGCCTTCAGCCCGCTGTTTTGTCAGAGGTCAGAGTCAAAAAAAAAAGTTTTAAAGACAAACAAGAAAAGTAACAGTTGTATTAAGTTTACAAACGCAATGGAATGGAAACAAAAGAAGTATGACGTTTCTCATGACTTTCACAAAGAAATATGCAAAAAAAATGACGTATCTCACGTTTATGAGTAAAGCAGATATGCATTTGAAAGGATGTGTGAAATTTAGTGCTGCTGCTGAAATTGGTCACCCCCACACCTGATACATGCCCTTGCCCGCTTACGAACGGAAACCACAGTAGCTCTTAGCGAAAGCTCATCCCTCATTTTATTATTGGATCATCGAGCCGGCTGCTTAAATCTTGGAAACTGGCAACTTCTGTGCGGTAAACTTCTTGCTTCAGGAAACCCCAAACATAGAAGTCCAATGGAGTGGGATCTGGCGATCTAGGTGGCCAAGGATACTGGTCCATCGTGGATACTGGTGAGTCAAGAAGTCCCGAAAGGCATTGGAAGAATGTGCAGGGGAGGGGCCCCATCGTGTTGGAAAATGATTTCCGCGCATTGGGGTACAGGAATGACATCAAGTAATCCTGGAAGATTATGTTCCAGAAACTCCAAATATGTATTGCTTGTCAGATGACCTTGGAACACATGTGGACTTATCAAGTGATCGCCAACCACTCCAAGCCAAACATTTAAGCTGAATCGCATCTGGAACGATGAGTTTCGTGTTACAAATGGATTTTGTTGAGCGTAATGATGCCAGTTATGTAAATTTAACATGCCATTCCGAGTGAAAAGTGACTCATCTGTCCACAGTATCATTCTAAGGAAATGGTGTTCCTCAATATCTCGCACTAAAAGCCAGCGGCAGAATGTTACCCGCTTTTGGAAATCTGAGCGGCGTAATTCTTGTACCGGTGTGAAGTGGTATGGATGATACTGGTTTCTGCGCAAAGCATTCATTACTTTACTTTGGGAGATTCCACCTTCTCTCGCAAGTATGCGTGAACTCATATTTGGATTTTCCTCCACTCGGTCGAGTACGGTCGAGTGGCGGAGCAGTGACCATGGCCCCTTTCGTACACCACACCGAACGACCCACTCTCCCTAAGCCTTCGATGAATTACGGCAAATACAGCACGGGTGGACGCACGACGATGTGGATAACATAGATGGTGCTCTTTTTCGGCTCTCTGAGAGATACCATCGCAAAATCCATACACAAAATGCATATCCACGTACTTTGCATATGCAAAAATAGGCATATCTGTTTTCAGGTTGGAAAGTATGACAATTTGATCCCTGTGATGACTTCAATTGAAAATAAAATTCTGAAGGGTAAACAAAAAGGGATAAAATTTGAATATTAATTTACAAAAAAGAAGAAAAAATGTGCTACGGAATAAGAACCAACTTGGTTAATTCGTAACAATGTAGGAAAACATACTAAGTACGAACTAAGATAGAGCAAGTAGACGTGAGAGCAGCGTGAAAGGAATCGACCGAACTCAGGCAAAGTCCAGAAAAGTCTAAAGCAATAGGCAGCATAAAACGTAAAGAAGCTGACGAGCTAATGAGCTGTTACAGATTGACTCGTCTTTTGTACCTGCGAGTGGGATGCGCACACAGGAAGGTTGGAATACATCTGCATATCACTAAGAGTCCATATGCAGATAGTCACGAATTTGCATACGTTCCATTTACTCACCATCGTTTCGTTTGCCGAATTTAGACGAACGCCGTTTTCAGTGATGTATTTCAAACAAAAGGCTAAATTTCTCCTGAACTAGAACACCGATACGGTTTATTGTGGGATCATTCTAAAGCTTGTGGAATGGAGAAAATTTTGGTAAATTTGACCGATTGTAGCTTGAACGGTGTTTGCAGAATTGTCGGTTAAAGAATTTTGCGACAACTCGATTTTAAACTTCGCCAATGTATTAGCGCTTGTAGCTCACCGTCAAATTAATGTATCCTGATGTAAATGGTGTCACCCGATAGGAATTTTTCTGCTCTTTTCAAATATGTGCTTATTTTGCGTGTAAGACTTTCAGAAAGCTCACAAATTTGGGTTTTTTCAGACGGGATGGAAAAAAACAGATTTTTCTTCTATCTACCATAACTCGGAAACGGTTAGAGATAGGATAGGGTTTCTATGGTGTTTTATGCTCCCCATGGGCTGTTCTATCACCTCCTTTAGTTTGGCAGATTATGTCAAACTCACCCTGTATAACGGAAAAGGGGTAGTTAGACGTTTTCTAGATAGATAGTAATTTCTTACGTAATAATAAACAAAAGTTGCCAGTTTGTGTGTTTTTTTGCTCCGCATTACTTTATCCTTTGATCTATCGGTTCCAAATTTTGCACACGCTATATAACAGGGGAGACACATAATGATGTATTTTTAGTTATTAAATTTTAATTAGCTTTTTTTAAATTACTTTTTAAAAAATTTAGCTTTTAACATTAGTTTTATGGGAAATTTTTATTCTTTTTCATTATTGCATTGTTTCTTATTTTCACATGAAATAATGGAAACAATATAAAATACTAAATAAGTAATAACAATTCGTGACTTTCATTTATTTATTCACATAATATTGCAATTGCATACGCATTATTATCTATTGCAGTATGGCTGATACTCAAGCCTCAAAATACCAAGAGTCTCTTCATTTCAGAGCTTTGGTGACAGAGTTTGCTTATTATTAAATGATTATCGATTGCTGCAAGTTTTTCCTTTTCAATTTGCATCACAAGAAGGGCCTGAGATAATGTCAATCTTAGCCTGGTTTTAATAAACTTGTGGGTAGAAAAGGACCTTTCACAGCAGATTTGTATCAAGGGGTAGTAAAGTTAAAAAGTATTTATTATAAAGTTCCGTGTATAAGACCAACTACATATGTTGTAGTCAACTATGTTATTATAAACACACTTAATACAGATTTTGCATTCTTCTTCCGGTTGGCAGGAGCTTCTTTCCTCATCTTTAGACTCGTAAGTGTAAAACTCTTCTCTTTTATCTGATTCTAGTTGCATTTCATAACGTTTAAATATTTTAGTGTTTATCTGTATCTAAACCTCAACTAGCAAGATTCACTTCTGTTTGAGTTTTGCTTTGTTAATATCTCCTATCAACGATCAAACTTTATCAAGTGCAGTCTTTATTCCATCTTTCTTAAGCTGGGAAAATCAGCGTGATTCGAAACACGCAAGATCTAAGACTCCTGCAAGATCTAAGCACAAGTCCTTTTGATCAGAAAACCTCATGCTCTGATTTATTTCCTTCATGTTGCTGCAAAATACTCTGACTTTAAACTTGTTCTCTTCACTTGACTTAATGAAGGCATCCTCTGATAAATCACCGTTATTTTTACTCGTACAGTTCTTTTCCGAGGAAACTTCGATAACTGGATAGCCTTTCTGCATCTGGGGAGAGACCTGTCGTGATTTTTTCTTCAGTGGCTGCATTCATGTACGAAACAAACATTCTTGCAGCCTCTAACACATTATCAAACTCGTTTCAGTTTTCTTTCAGAGCCTTCTGGTTATAGCAATAAATGACCAAGCTTGTGCAAAATCCAAGTTTTTTGTTTGCAAATAGTTTGATAAAGTTGTTGTTGAACTAAAGATTCGTAAAAAAAAAAAAAAAAAAAAAAAAAAATCATAGAAACCAAAACCGTTTTAAAAGAGAGAAACTTAGAGAGAGGACCATTAGCTTGGTTTCTTGTTTTTGAATTAAATTTATTGTACTAACTTAAGACACTCAGGGCTACAAATAGGTCAATAAAAAGTCCTTTTGGTGGGTCTGGGTCTGAAGTGCTGTAGATCTTGGTAGCAACATCACTTCTGGTGCTCCACCTAGTAGCTCTGATTACATTTAAGCGAACCTTTAAATTTTGACCAAATACGCAGTGAACCTCTTAAATAATTTTTTAATAAATAGTTGAGTTTCTTGCAACAGCCTGAAAAATGATATTGTTTGGGCCAAACATTGGGACACATCGAGCATCATAAGATTCAAATCTTGTGTAAAACACCAAATGTGTACGTGATTAGGCACCAGATTCCAGAATCTTGAGTTTTACTGAAACGCCATTTGATGTCCACTTATATCTGATGCTCCATCAAATGAGTTGGCAATGCAGTTTTCAATCTTCAGTTCTTTGATTTGTAACATATAGAAGACTTGCTTGAAGAAGACTGCCAGTTGTAGTCGATTGCATAAACTTCAGTCCAAATAATTTCTATTTCACTTCTTTCTCAAACACATACCCCAAAACAACTGCACATAGATCGTATCCAGATACGTCCATCATTATATCCATCATAACCTTGCTTGATTTCAAGTACAAAATCATCTAATAATAACAGGAGACTTGGCGTTGGAATATTAAAACCCGAATAAACTACTACGTCAGAAACGCCAAAGAAAAATATTGGAAATGCATACAGCTGTTTCGGTAGCCTATAGCGTACCGTCTTCAGTGCAAAAAGGATTCTGAATCAGGAGAAGTGCTCGTATATATAGGAGAGGGGCCGGATTTAGTTCAACCAATAGTATTACGAGAAAGGTGGGAAGAGTGGCCAATAAGAATTTAGGAAAGTTAGCTGTGTAAACAGTAGAAAAATTAAGAAAATGTGAACTGAATATAAAATTTCCAACAGTCAGACAAATAGGGAATAGCGAAATCACAATTTACAAGGTTTTTAAAATTTTTATAAATATGAAAAGCTTCAAAGAAATCGAGTTCATGAATGGATTTAGGTCTGCAAATTATTTTAGCTGAATTAAATTTAAAATTATGATTTTCCTCCCAGCAATGTTTAGAAATAGCCGATTTATTAGTTTCTTGTTTGCGGACGTAATTCATATGTTCTTTTAGACGAAATTTAAGACTGCGTTTAGTTTGGCCAATATATGATAAACACACTGACAGGAAATACTATAAATTCCCCAAGAATTATGCATATCAATGGGATCTTTTAACTGAGAAAAGGTGAGTTTATTGGAAGGCGAAAATATTATTTTAAAATCATATTGCTTGAGAATTTTAGCTATGGTTTGACTGGATTTAGGAAAATAGGGTAAGACAATACTGATATTAGAAGAGACTGGTTTAGTAGACGAAATACGAGGGAGTTGTAATTTTTGGATGGCTTTGTCTATAATGGGAGGGTCATAACCTCTGTCAATTGCAATGGCTTTCAGGTATTTAATTTCAGATTTTAATAAGATAGGATTAGAACAAATATTAAGTGCACGGTTTACAAAAGTATAGAAAGCAGCCATTTTTTGTTTAGGTGGGTGACATGAACGCGCATGGGGAGGAAGGGAGACAGCAAAATTTTTTCGATAGACGGTGGTTGAAAATCCATTTACAGTGCGAGAGACGAGGGTATCAAGAAATGGAAGTGAGCCATTATTTTCTCTTTCATATGTAAATTGGATATTACTGTCAATTGAATTTAAAGTTTCTAAGACATGGTCTATATATACAAAATCATCTATTATTACTTCCTTAATGAAGTTCATTATTTTAGTTACTGTTGCTTTACTTAAAAACGAAATTTGATTATATCTTCCAGCTTTCCTTCTCTTATTCTGCAAGGATGAAAACGTTCTTTTTCCCAAAGCAACTCAAGTAGTTTCAATCACATTTTTAACATGGTTTCCAAGAGAGTCATTTTAATTGGAGAGTAAGGGGAAATTTTCCAAAAAAATTCTATGTCTGATAGATGACCATGATCAAGGTAATGAACTCCTTCTTTCCTGTTGCCACTAAAAGCAAGTCCCTGTTTGTCAATCAGTTTGATCACATCAATCACGCCATGCAAAACTTTTTTTCTCTTGGCTGCTTCTTCTTTCCTCTTGCTTAACGGTTTCTCAAAAAGCATAGCGTGAATATTTTGTGCTCACCTAGAGTTTGTGAAATGTGTCTACATCGATCAAAACATTGGCAAAACACTGTATATAATATGCCATATAAACACGGCAATATAATTTTTTGGTCTTAGAATTGTACGAAATTCAATTTCGCTTAAAAACTTGACCGCCTTTGGGTTTAGCATAGTAAACCTTACTGTCATGTAATAAAGATGTTGAGTCTTCATATTGAGCTGGTTGTACAGGAAGGAAAGAAAAGAAAAACTTTATATCCTTAGAAGCAGACTTTTTGAAAAAATCTGTAGTTTCATCTTCTCCCTCTTTCCCAATATTGTGGCGAGTGAGGTTCCATCCAAACAACATTACAGACATGCTGTGTTTCTCTCTTCCTATCATGGTGTTGTAGGGGTCATTCCAGCCATACATGGCACCGCCATGGGGAACAGGCAAACTAGAGTCTTTTGAATTCGCCACTCTTACCCACCATTTTTATAACAGACCTGGTATTCCAGTAAATGGTTACCCACCCCCATGGTCTCCCTACAGCCTACGCATCAGGCGTTTTTTTTTTTTTTTTGCTAAAAAGGGAAAATTCTAGCATTTAAAAAAAAAAAAAAAAACAGATGGCTTTGTGTTTTTCTGCATTTGAAAAGAAAATTCATCTCATATATTAAAGCCCAAAGCTGTTTTTGTAACACCAAAATCGTAATATCTGAGCATGCGCTAAGAGATCGAACCAGTCATCGAATCCGGAACAGGAATATTCCTTTCTCTTTGTGCAATGCAATATAAACAGCGAGTAGATATGCTAGCTATACCTAATTAAAGCTCAATGATAAAAGTGTGTGCTTAATTCACAATTAATTCATTGACTCATACTTGTTGAGGAAGTATATTAAAAACAAACAATTCAGGAATTCTTATCGGTTACAGCCGTATGCATTTTCGCCGAAAACTTCCTTACACAGGATAATATTTTAAGATTTTTTGTTGTTGTTGTTGTAGCACCATCTGTTACCATATTAGACATATATATTCCTAATATTTTTCCCATTCCTTAAAAAAGAAAAAACTTTTAAAATTAACAAATTCTCAAAATTTATTATTCTTTAAAAGATATCTTTTATCAGTTGAAAGCTTCATTTAGAAAAGATGGCGACAGCTGCATAAAATAAAAAGGAGGTTAAAAAAAAGAAAAAAAAGAAAAAAAAAAATCTAATTTTTATAATCTCTGATATTTTATTTCCATACTATATTATAGAAAAAAATAATTTAAAAAGAATAACCTTAAAATATTGATATTTATACGAGTAAAAATTTACATAGCATAACTTATTGCTTGAAATTTAATGTGCGAATTAACTTGCTAAAATGTTAGGTTACTTTTTTTTTGTTTTTAACAGTATACTTTTGCCGAAATATGCTATATGGATAGAACAGAATGATATAATGTTAATAAAATAAATTGTTTTTAAGTAGCATAGTCAATTTACAAGTGCAAATAAAATTATAATTATAGAATTTAAAAGAAAAAAAAAACTGTTAAAATTTATTTTAAATTAAATTACTTTGCCTGATAAATTTATGATTTTAAAAATGTACCTTTTTATAAATCTTAAAAAAAAAAAAAAAAACCTTCGAGTTTTCTTTTTTTTCTTTTTTAATTGATAGCTTACAGATGGCGTCAACTGTCATATCTTAATTGAAATGGATTATCGTTCAATGCTCAATAGATTTTATTTTCATGCTTCTTTCTATGTACAGTCGACAGCAAAATTACAGAAGCGCTATCAATAATTATTATTTAAAAGATGTGCGTTTAAGTAATTATTTATCAAGTCATGATCTTAGTTTTATGCTATTTATAAAAACGTAAGTTGATGATAAAAATTAGCTATCAAATCAAAAAATATATATATGAAAAACAGGGATGTGCGTTTTCTTTCTCTATTCTTTCGATAATTTCTAAATTCTGTCTTTCTTTTAATTACTTCTAACATTCTTTTAGTCACAGTTAAAGTAAAATTAGGAAAATCTTGGGATTTTATTTTTATTATCTGAGTACGCTTAAATTTTGTGTATTGAAATTTCACGAAATTTATCCCCCCAATCCCTCCAACCAAAACATAATTGATTAAAGCAAGGGATTTTATACTGGTTAAGAGCAATGCAAAATATTAAAGCAGGGGTGTTTTAAGCTTTATGCCGTGAAAAGATTTAAGTTGCACATGATCCCTCAAATTTTGACGGGTATTGACTAGCAATTAATTAATTGGCAAGTGAAATTTTCTGTAATACAGAGAGGGTGCTGACTAATTCCGCCATTTCTGCAAGTCCCGTCATGTTACAGATACATCTTATTGTCCTCACAAAGTATTATGTCTTGGTTGTCTGTACTTATATTTTCCCATGTAATTAAATCGGAACATTATTACATTGTAAGACTAAGAGGGCGTTTACTTGGCAATAGGTTCGCAAAGGGTGTACGGTGTTATAACCAAGGCACATTGCACCCTCATTCATCTTCAACTGAGACGCGAAAATAGCCTTTAATAAAAAAGTCAATAAAAAATTTCCTGACTATCGACATGAGGGCGCACCGGCCCGAGGACCGGTGGGCCGGCGGCCCAGTCCGCCCCTGAATGTACTAAATGTAAAGGTTAGTATTGTAGGTTTAATATGATAATTGCATTTAACAAGGTTTCTTGGATAAAGTAGTGCAAAAGTTACTGTATTTCAAACAGCTATAGTATGAAGCCGAAAATCCAGACTCGACAAAAATCTGGACAATTTCGGCTGCGTTAATCATCATCATCATCATCAACAGTGTTTTTTTTTTTTTTCTTTTTTTTTTAAGTATAAATATAACTAAAAAAAAAGAACCAGAAAAGTATTTTATTTCTTATTAATCTTCAAAACCGGCATTTGCAAAGTCTGAAAGAGTAGGGGGAAGAAAATTATAACAATAGTAACAATTCTTAAACATTTATCTAATTGAGAGCAAAATTCCAAATTCTATTTCAACTATGCCCAAACTGAAAAACCTAAAGCACTAAAAAAATAAAAATAAAAAAATAATTGTGGGAATGTTTTAAAAATAGTAGGTTTTTCTTATTTATTTTGTTTTATTGTAACTTGTACTAATTTTTGTATGCAAATATTTCAATAAATCTGTTTTGTTTTTAAAGTTTAATTTTTAATTTTATTTAATTTTATTTATTTATTGTTAAAGTTGATAAAAAGAATATTACAGAATATGTTTAAAAATCGTAGTATATTATTTTTTAGTTGAATTTACATATTATCCAAGTATTTAAACCTAAACATTATATTTTTTAGGCATGACCGAAAATCCGGAATTGCCGCGGTCTTGACGATTCCGGATTTTCGGCTTTGTACTGTATACAGAAATATTACAACCAATTTACTTAAAAATCTTTCAGGATATTGATAATAATCTTAAAATAATAATAATAATAATAATAATGAACAAGATTTTTCAAAAGTAATCCATCTCTATAATCATTAACGATCAGTTTTAACTAGATAATACAGGAAAATCAGAATAAAATTTTAGATCTCTTTTTATGCAATAATGTCAGTAATATAAATTAAATATAGCAGATATATGATTTATTTTAACTGTTTATTAATAGTTTTTCAAATGTATTTTGAAGTTCATAAAACTGCTAATAACTTAAAAGCAGCAAGCACAGTTTTATTGTTTTTTTTCCCCCCCTCCAAGAATTAAATCCCCCCCCCCCAATCAAAAAAAAAAAAAAAAAAAAATGAAATTTTACATTATTAAAAATAATAAATAAATAAATAGCCAAATTAAATGTTTTAAAACAGAATAATATACCTGATTCGCCTTCAGATTCTTCTAAATCTCCGATATCAGCTGTATCAGGTGCAGGACGAGATGCTTCTTCATCACCTTCCTGCAGAAGTAGTAAAAGAAAATATTAACAGATTTATATTATTACTATCAGGTGTTCCCAGCACTGCTTGGGTTAAAGTAGTATGAGATGGAATTAATTTAAAATAAAAATCTCCCATTTTATGATATTGCGACTGAGCATTTTAAATAAATAGATTCCAAACCCAACCTAAAAAGGGTTGACAAAACATTCACAAATAAGAAACTTTGCAATATTATCAGAAGCAAAAACAAATCTATTTTCACCAAACAGTAAATATCATTTATTCCTTTTCTCTCCCCAGTTTTCTTTTTTCTTTTTCACTACACTTTATTAAAAAATATTCGTAACTGAAGGAGCTATTGTGACCTAACTTTAAAAATCCTGATATTACATTAAAAAAAAAAAAATAATAAATAAATAAATAAATAAAAATAACTAAATTAATATTTAAACAATATTACTACTTCAATATTTCTAACTCTCTAAATCACTTAAACAGATTTAAATTTATTATATTAAAATACAAAGCACTTTCTGTAAGATCGTACGATCTGAGCATGCATGAGAAAATTTTGAACCAATTGAGAAAGGGAACATTCCTTTCTCTTTATGCAGTGTAATACAAACATCGATGATAGCAATCGAGCAGACGCCATTGATATTTCATATGTCTATGGCAGACACCGAATTAAAGCACAATGATAAAAGTAATTCACACGATTAATTCATTGATTCATACATTCCAAGGCACTATATTAAAAACAAAGCAATTTGTAGATTGCTATGGTGTGAATTGGTGTTTTCTGAGCTCCAACCAAGGAACGAAACAATTCGGATGTGTACTGTAGGCAATCAAACAGTTTGAATGAAGCTCTCATCTAGAAACGTTCGGAACTTGTCAATTGTAAAAGAGTAGTGTTGAATCACGATACCGCCAGATCAAACACAGCTTTGGCAACCCGTCAAAAATTATTGAAGCTTGGATGGGGTGTGTTGCCCCACCCAGCCAATTAGCCTGATCTTGCATCGTAATACTTCCACTTGTTTCACTCTCTTCAAAACTCCTTGCAATAGAATAATATTAAATTCATATGAGGCTGTAAATCAGTACCTTGTTCAGTTTTTCGCAAATAAAGACAGGTCCTTTTACGAATGGGGAATTATGAAGATCAATGAATGATGGCAAAAGGTCATGGGACAAAAGGGAACATATATCATTGATTGACCTTTAACCTTTATATAAATATATAACTTGTTAGGAATAACAGCTATAGGATTTTCTATAAAAGTTCTTGCCATTTATTGTCTTGGTTTAAATAATTTATATTAAACTTTATAACATTTGTTTAGATCAATAATTCATTAATTAAGTTATATCAAAACACAATGTTCTATTATATAAATTAAATTATAAATAATTTTTTAAAAGACTTTTATTAAAATATTTTTGATAACTTACTTAACTTTTAATTTCATTGAATTCATTTTCATCTGCCTGTCATTTAATCAAAATCACTTATTTTGTCTTCAGTAAGTTAGCTTCCGTGGCATAAAATGTAAACAAACTTTCACATTCACTTCACTAAGTAAAAAGTCATAACTAATTGTTTTCGTTCGTTTCTGTTCGTGTGACGATGACGTCATTCTGTTTTTGATCAGTCATGTTTTTTTTTTTTATGGCTTCAATTAATTTAACTGTTAGTTTAACGTTATGCTTATGCATATTAATTTGTCTGGCACATATAAATAGATCGTTTTACACAATGTGGGTGCTTCATTTCTTTTTCTTTAGGAGCTGGTCTCTTAATTTTAAACAGTAAATGGCAATTATAATCTAAATTTAATCTTCTATAAAGAGTAAAGTAAAATATATTTTGTTATGTGTTTGACAAGCCTTTAATAGATATGTTTCTCTTTTGTGAAAAAGTTGTTTTGATACATGTGGTCTCCAGCTGATGTTACAAGTAATGTTGTTTTTGAAGTGCTAATATTTTATTCATAATATCATCTTTTTTGAATCATCAATAAACTTTGTTTGTTGTAATATGAATCGTCTTTATTTCAAGAACACTTTTATTTATGCTTCAAATTAACTCAGTTACGCTTTTCATCTGCTCAATAGTTTAAACTCTGCAAGTCAAGATTATTTATTTTAAAGATATTACTTTTTACTAATTAAACATTTGACATCTCCTTCTTTGACAGATAACATAACTTAACCTAAAAAAAAAAAAAAAAAAAAAAAATGCAATGACTTTTTACTTAACCTAAGTAAATGGTATCCTTAGAAAAACTTTATGCTGGGAGAACAGGGGGACATATAAATATGGTCATGCAATGCAACAGTTAGAAAAGGAAAGTTTAGGTAAGTTATATCTTTGAATAAAGTTATTTTATTATCTTTACACATTAAATTAAGCCAATATATTGTATTATGTATATTTTAACTTATAAGTTAACTTTAAATTCTACATAGCACTAAATGCTATTCATTTAAAAATGAATTTCTCTCATAATTAATAGGCAATAAAAGTATTTTAAACTCTAAAAAATGATATGAAAAAGATTTTAGGACAACATTTCCTCTGTTATTGTTTAATGTGCATGTTTCCTTTTTTTTTTTTTTTTTTTGGGGGGGGGGGGGGGGGGGGGGGGTTGCATTTGATAAAATGCATGTCTAAACGGAAACATAATCAACAGTTCAAAGAGTCATATGAGGCTTTGTGACCAGTCTTAAAAGTTTCAGCAAATTTTGTTTATTGTTCCATCTGTGAGTTAAATTTTTCTATCGTGCATGGTGGTAAATATGACTGCTGGAGGCACGTGGAGACTACACGGCATTTGTAATATGCAAAAATGAAAGCATCGAATAGAGATATAAAATCAATGTTAATTGAAAATAGTGACTTTAATGTAATTAACCCAGAAAGTTTATTTGCTAACTTTCTAATTGAAAATAACATCCCCATAGCTGCTGCAGATCATGCTGGTCCGCTATTCCGGAAAATATTTCTGGATTCAAAAATAGCTGTGAAATATTGATCTGCGCGCATGAAAACAACTGCAATAATAAAAAGCTTTTTTCAGAAAACTACACAAGAATTAGCTGATACGTTGAAAAAAAAAAAAAAAAAAAAAAAATTTCACTTGCATCAGATGAAAGCAATTCAAGTGGAGAAAAATTATTTCCAATTTTAGTGACTTATTTTGATGCTGTAATTTCCAAAAATGTGAGTACGCTGCTCTCACTTCCGAAACTGACTGGTGATTGCACAGGCAAAAAATTTTTTTAGTGCTTGATGCTAAACTGAAATAGTATGATATTCCTTGGAACAATTGCATTGCATTTTGTTCTGATAATGCTTCTGTGATGACTGGTCGATTTAAAGGAGTTATAAAATTTATCAAAGAGAAAAACCCTAATGCTTGTGCCTGGCACTTAATATATTTAGTTGCTCAGCATGCTTCGAAACAACTAGATTTTCCTACTGAAGTATTCTTAACAGATATTTATTATTACTTAAAAAAAAAAGCTCAAAGAGGCTTGATTCATTAAAGTTGTGTCAGGAATTCACTGATGTGGAAATACATAAAATTTTGAAATATGGTTCCACTAGATGGTTATCCATGAAAAATGTAATAAATCGTATCTTGGAACAGTGGGAACCATTAAAGATTTTTTTTTTTTTTTTTTTGTGAGAAAAAAACTGGGGATTTGGATGCATTATTACGTTTGAAAAAAAAATTTTGGATCCTAATACTAAGTTATATCTTCCTTCCTTACAAAGTGTTTTGTCTTTGTTTACTAATTGTAGTACTTTTCTGCAACAATAGGCTCCACTAATACATAAATTAAAAAGAGAATTTATTTTTCTGTATTCTTCCTGCTTATAACATTCTGTAAAACCAACGGCTATTGTTAATTCTTCATCAGTTTTTGAGATTGATTTCAATGATCGAGCAGTGCAAAAATCCAGTAAGGATTTGATCATTGGAAGTAAGACAAAACAATATCTTAAAGACAATGAACATATAACAGATTCTGAGAAAAAGAAATTCTTCAACAATATTCGGTCATACTATGCCAAAGCCTGTCTTAGAAAAATTTCCAGTACAAGATAAATTGCTACAGAATGCTGAAGTTGTCGATGTAAATCTGAGAACAAAATCTTCTTTTCACTCTGTGAAATAGTTTTTAAATATGTTTAGTGAATATCACATACAGATGAAGAAATGAATGTTCTAGAAGAAGAATTTGCTGTATTTCAAATTGACAAATTAAGTAAAGAAATCTTTAATTGTAAAAGAGAAGATGAATCTTGGTGTCTTATTGCAAATCTTAAAGATCACATTGGAGCTATAAAATATAAAAAGCTTCCTGCTGCAACGTTAAAAAGTTTACTTTTGCCTCACAGTAATGCAGCATGTGAAAGGGTTTTTAGCACTGTGAGAAAAAAACAAAATGAGCTTCGGTCAAATTTAGGGAGAGATACTTTCGAATCTATACTTATTCAAAAGTGCAAATTTTCTAACAACGATATTTGTTATTATAAACAGAAATTTTCGGAAAATGAAGTGCAAAAAAAGCAACCAGTCTTTCATTAACAAATCAAAAATAAATAATATGTTGTTTAGGGATAATAATGGTTTTTCTTTTAAAATGTACAATCTCTTATGTGTTACAATTTGATTTACACCCTGCGACAAAAAGATAGGTACAAAGGGTTTTTTCTTTGATTTTTCATAAAATAACATTATCTAAATTGTGCTTATCATTTATTGTTATCATAATAAAACACTATTCCCTGACTAATTTTTGTTTTAAGACTAAAATTTTTCTAATTTAAGACTACACTCCGCGACAAAAAGATATGAACAAAGGTTTTTTTTTTTTTTTTCCTAAAATAACATTATCTAAATCGTGCTGATCATTTATTACCAAACAAAATATTATCATATCAAAAATTATTAAATATTTGAATCATATTCAAAATAATCATATTCAAAAAAAAAAAAAAAAAAATGTTTGTTCATATCTTTTTAGCGTGGTGTGTAGTCTTAAATTAGAAAAATTTTAGTCTTAAAATTTTTCTAAATTAGTTTTAAAACAAAAATTAGTCCGGGAATAGTGTTATTTTATGATAATAATAAATAATAAGCCCAATTTAGATAATGTTATTTTACGAAAAATCAAAGAAAAAACCCTTCGTACCTATATTTTTGTTGCGGGTTGTATATATATCATGACTAAAAAGTAAGTTAATTTGTTTTCTTTCCAAAAAATTTTTGTCATGCTTTTTATCAAGCTTTTAATTTTTATATAATTTATGCTCATGTACTATGTAAATTTTTTCTTAGCTATTAACTTAGAAATTTTAATCAAACTGAAAAGTAATTATTCTATTGACTTATTTTTAAAGTTTTTGTTTTAACTAAAAATAAATTCTAAATTTTCCAACAAAATTTTATAATGCAGACTAGACTACATATATATGTGTTTTTAAAATTTGTATGTTATACAGATTTAAAAAAGAGAAAAAAGTGAATATATTAAGATTGAGAATGAAATATACCTATTGTGTAAATTTTGAATAATAATAAACTGTACTATTTGTCAAATTTGATTTTTTATTTAAAATGTGTTGTCTCTTTCTCATTATAAATCTTCAAAATTTTGTTTAATATTTTGACAAATCTGGTTGAGTAATGAATGTTAAAATTCAAGGTAAATTAAGTAGTTTATTTAAGAATTAGGGCAAATACAAACTTGAGATTTTCAGTTTGATTTTTGTAGAACAATGCTATGCAGCTTTAAAATATGATCACAGTTATTTATTTATGAAATATTTAATATCTTTTAATTTCAACTATTATTAGGTCAAAATTTAAATAAGTTAAAATTTTATATATATGAAGCTATTAATTTACTGTTTTTTTTTTTTTTTTTTTTTTTTGTACTTAGCAACATTTATGATTCACTATTCCCTCATCCTAAAACAATTATTGAAATTTTATGAAGAAAATAAGCTTAAGATAACTAATGAATATATATATTTTTTTAATGATTAAAAAATAAAGACATAACAAAACAGCATTACGACCAAAATGAAAAGGTTTTATATAAGCAAGATTCGGGTTACAGATGTTTGTTAAATATGAAAAAATCCAAATAGTCCAAAATAGGAAAAAATCTGAAATTATCAAGTAAAGGTAATATTTTGATTTTTTAATATAAAAGCCAATCTTTGATACAAAACTGAAACTACAGCTCAATTCAGTGAAATTGCTATTCATTTTCTTAAGGATTTTCCCTACATTCAAGATTTTGTCTTACAACTATGTTCTTTGAGAGTGATATTTGCATAATTGATAACTTAACTACAATGTATTGATAAAAGTCAATTACAAGTTCAATTCATCTAATGTAAGTATTAAAAGATTATAATTTAATTTTTTGTTAATTTGAGCTGTAATAAATAGTCAATGTCCATGCCATCCCTTGAAAATTTCAATATTGGGTTTTAGCAGGGGTGCAGAATATGTCCGAACGCCCGAACGAAGTTCGGGGGAAATTTAAACTGACTGGGGAAATTTTGAATATTTTTTTAAGAGAAAATAAAAATGTAAATCAAAAATAACAATTTGCTACTTTGAAGTGCTTATACACTAACAGCGATATTTTTATGTTACACTGTATACTTATTCTCTTAAATATTTATTACATAGAACAAATGACTTTGTATAGCAAAGTAGATTTTTGCATTACTGAGGGAAATTTATACTGTGTTTGGGGGAAATTTCCGAGGTTTGAACATTTTCTGCACCCCTGGGTTTTAGTACATCAATCAACCAACTAACCAATCCTTGATCAATGCTCCTGAGAGTGCTCCTTAATGGTTGGCATGTCTGCTAATGACCGGAAAATTCTATAAAATTTGTATTTTTAATTCGATGAAAGATTTTGTGATTGCTCAAATTCACACATTTTAATCTTAAACAAATGTCAGTGGCTGTCCAGATTTTTCAAATAGGTCCGGTATGTGTGAAGTTGTGAAAAATTTATATGTAATTTTGTGAAACTAAATTTTGTATGAAGTACTTCTGAGCTTTTTATCTAGGATCATCTTTTTATAAAATTGTAAAAGATTAAATTTTCAAAAAATAAAATTACAATTAAAATAAGGTTTCATTTTGGACAATGTATGTTCATTTTTATAGAACTGAATTCACACCTTCGCACATAAGTTTTTATAAATTAGAAACTGAATATCAGCAATAAAAGTTAATATATATTCTGTTTAATATTAATAAACAAAGCCTTTCTTTAGAATTAACATTGAGGAAATACAATTGAAAAAAATGAAATTAAATATCACCCAAGAATTAATGTTTTAATAGCAACAATGTCCAGTTCACTCGATGGAAGATCAGTTTTAAAGATGAAGATTTATTAAAGGTCCAATTTTAAAAAGGAAAATTTTCCTAAAGGGCACGATTTTAGATGAAAAACTTTGTGGAGGGTCCGTTTTTAAGATAGCAATTTTGTGAAGTGCCCGTTAATGGACCTAATTTTACTTCTAGGTAGACCCCTGAATATTTTTATCTTTTAATATATAATAAGATACATGTAAATTTTTTTGTTTTAATTAAGCCACTTTCTCTTTTGTCCACTGATTCACCAAAACTATTCAAGAAATGGATATAGGCACAATTTGAGAAGAGTTTTTTTTAACAATTTGCTCTCTCTATAAGGGAGATAAAGGCAAAATGAGTTTTTCAAAATTTTCCCCCCTAAAATAATGTAAAAGTAAATAATGTTTCCTTCTTTTTGTAAAAAGGGCAGGGCAAATTTATCAAAAACGACACTTTTTTGTAAGTAAAAGGGCACCTGAGCATTTTTAAAAATAAATAAAGGTATTTTTATTTTTTTAAAAAGGTTGTAATCTTTTTTTTTTTTTTTTTTTTCCTTTTTTGAACTTTTGAAAGAAAGCTATACAGCATATATAAAATAAATATAAATCAACAAAATTTACGTTTATAATCACAACAAACTGCTAAAATATGCTATGATTTTGCCACTAATTGATGAAATTCCTGCTGTTTTCAAAGCTGATTCCAAAAATATGTGATATTTTTTACAACTGATTGCTGAAAAACATTTTTTTTTTTTCACTAGTCAATGAAATATCTGCACTTTTCAAAATTATGTTACCAAATACTCAATTATTTTGCCACTAAATGGTGAAATTTGCACTTTTTCCAGAATTGAATACTGAAATATACAATAATTTTGCAGCTGATTTCAAAAATGCAAATTTATTTTCACAGCTAACCATAAAAAAAGTTATGTTTAATTGAGATTAATTGCTAATTTCTGCTATTATTGTGTTGCAAATCAATGATCTCTAAAATAAAACGTTTTTAGTAAGGGGTTCGTCTCCTATTTGCTTTAATAAGTTCGTATACTCTGTCAGGCATTGAATCAATGAAATTCTGAATCTTTTTTTGAGAGAAAATTTCCTAAATGTTTGTAAGAGCTTCTTTGAGCTGGTGAATCGATTCATACTGGCGTCCACCCTCATAAATTTTATGAACAAGTATAGCCCAAATGTTTTCTACAGGATTCATATCCGGACTCTTGGCTGGCCAGGGTAAAACATTGAAGTTGTTCTCATGAAACCATTTTTTAACGTTGTTAGCGGTGTGTTTTGGCACTCCATCTTGTTGGAAAATCCAGTTTTCTCCTCCAAGATCACACGCAATTGGCAAAAGCTCATTGCTTAGTGTTTCAATATAATCTTTGTAAGTCTGCTTCTTACTTAGGAACAGTAAATTTGTCCTTCCACCATAGCCAACAGCTAGCCACACCATCATGCCACCACCACCAACTTGCCGAGTACAGTACACTTCGTCTTCTTTCTCCAAACTGTGCGAATAATATTGATATCCATCTGGGTCGTCTAAATTAAATTTTTTCTCATCTGGAAAAACTACAGATATCCATTCTGTAGTCCAAGACATATAGTTTTGAGCCCACTGTAGGCGTTCTGTCACGTGGTGATCCTTCCAGCATGGATGATGTTTTCTCTTCTTATATTGAAAGAGCTCAGAGTGCTTAATGTAGTTATAAATTCTCTGAGAAGTTACATTAGTAATTCCTGTGTTTATTTGAACTCTGGGAATTGATGCTCCAGTTTTTTTTTTTCAGCTCAGTAAAAATTTTTCTTTGATCTCTAAGCGAAAGTTTCTTTGGCCGGACACTCATTTTCTTTACGCCATGGGTTTCAGGAGCACGTAGAAAATCGCTGATGCTACTTTTTCTTATTAGAAGTAGCCTACTAATTTCTCTGACTCCTTTATTAACATTTCTCAGCGCTATAATCTGTCCTTTCTGGTAATCAGCTAGAGGAATTCCTCGTGGCATGGCGCATTCATCTCCAAGAAATTTAACTACATAAAACCATCTTGTCAAGCACGTTAGCAATTGGCAAAATGCCAAATGTACATGTACATGCAAAACTGGTATTCCGCAAGAAACACCCACTTAGATAATTGCAGTTTTTGACCAGTGTCCGTCTACTTTTTTTAAAAAAAAGTATTGTGCAAATGTGTATCTTTTCTCTTTTCTACATTTCCCTACATTAAAATTATAAATAATTGAATATTTTTATTTGTCTGTCAAAAATATGAAGATTAATAAGTACAAACATGTTAAAGAATTTTAATTGACATTTCCTATTAAACAAAGACGGGGTTTTAAAAAATTGTAAAGAAGTGTCCATCTACTTTTTTTATGCAGTGTATTGCCTTTAATCAATAAAAATTCCCACATTTTTCAAAGGTGATTCACAAAAAATTTGCAATATTTTGTGATTGATTGCGGAAAAATGCAATCATTCAGCCACTAATTTAATAAAGTTACTTTAATCCTAATTATTTGCTGTAAAATGCTTTATTTCAAAATTAATCGATGAAAATCATGCTTTCTTTCAAAGATTATTCCTGATGTTATGCAATAATTTTATGACCAATTACTGAAATACAGAATAATGTGTAAAATTCCAATAAATTACGAAATTTTTATATTGGAAAATTCATAGTCAATAATATTCATGCCAGTATCCTAAAAAATATTTCTAAAGTAGTCTGACATCTTTAAGATGAAAATATCCCACAAAATTGACATTTTTGTGAAATTTAATTTTGTCCTATTCTGCCATGTTAAGAAATTCGTAAATATCCAATAACTTGCGAAATTTTTAAAGTAGCATGCTTATAGTAACTGATGTTCATTCCAGCATCAAAACTGATATTTTAAAACTGGTCTGACATTTTTACAGCAAAACTTTTTCATTTAATGCAAGTTTAAGTGAAATTTTGCCCTATTCTCCCATGTTAAGAAAATCGTAAATTTCAAATAACTCAGGAAGTTTTGAAATTCAAATGTTACAAATAAATAGGGTTCTTGCCAGTGTCAAAAGTAATATTTTAAAACTGATTTGACCTCTCTGCGACAATTAGTTCTTGAGATATTGTGTACACAGAACAGACTAACAAACTAACACCCTACAGACAGACACCATACAAATTTTGTCATTTTTGGATTCCTCACACCTGAAAACCAGACTCAGATAAAATGAAAAACTTTCCGCGAACACAATCTAAAGCAAAAATTTTCTGCAAGAAAAAAAAAAAAAAAAAAAAAAAAAAACTCTTGACAGTTGAGAACTGAGTTGCATGTGATAAATAAATCTTTCAGATTTCAGAGTCTACTGTAAAACCAAAATAGAAAAAAAAAAAAAAAAAAAAGAGGGGGGGGGGAAGGAAAAAAAATAAAATAAATATCCATAAAGGGAAGAGAAGAATGTCTTTTCATTATTTTGTCAGCACATTTAGAAGTTGTCCAGTCCTTTAGATCGTTTGATCTTCATACAAAATGCCAGTCTTTCTGCTCTATAAAATATTAATTCATTGCTTTAGAAATAATTGTGTCACAATTTGTTGGAAGAGGACCATTTACAGCTATCACCATTTCATATGATGAACTGCTTCCCTAGTGATAGGCTGTCATTTATTGTTGTGATTATCATACTGCATGACATCTTTTTTTCCTAAAATTATTTAAAACCTAGATTTATCAATTTCATTCAGACAAAAAGTCTTTTTAACTAGATCAAACTATTTGTTTTCAAAAAGATAAAGAAATCATCGACGCAAAATCTCAAAATCAGTAACTAAAAATTTATTTGTAGGTATAACCATTCATTTAATTATTTGGCAAGGTGCATACATGGTAAATTCGCGTTCTCCTAGCATCGGCGAGTCCGTAGCGAACGGTGCGGCGACTGGGTATGATGTCAACTGTGTCGCACCGTGCTCGCTGAGGCACATGGGTTACTGGTCCGGAGGTTCGCGCGAGAGGACTTTTCAAAAGTGGACACACACAGTTTGTGATGTAAAAGCCAAAAGAAGTTTGTGGCGTGATAAGTTCCAACCGCAAGACCAGTATGTAGCCGTACAATTTTTCCACAATAACTGTTTGCAGAAAATTTTCCGCGAACACCGTTCGCACGTTCGTGTATATTATGCGGGTCTGCTGAAAACGTGTAAAAAAGTAAAAAAACCGAGGTCGAAATTTTTCATGATTAATTAAGTTCCCCATACCTATAGTATGATGGGGAACTAAAAAACAGGAGGGTGCATTTTTTTACTTTATAAAAGGACAGAGTGCATTGGCATTAAAGAAAAATAGGGCAAGGTGCAGCACTCTCTGAAAAACTTATAACATGAACACTATAAGTATACTGATGTGAACCTTTCAGTAAATATATTATGTAATGTTGTTGACGATAAAAGACATTACACTGACGGTACTGTAACTAATATTGGTTAAACATTGATAAAACTTACCATATCATCCCCTTCAAATAATTCATTAGCAATAGCTTCTCTATCATCTTTTTCTTCTTCCTCGTCTTCATTATCACTTTCTTCATCCTCTATTCTTTTTAAACGTTTGAATTTTTTCTTCTAAAATATTGGAAAATGAAACCATGTAACTATCTTAATAATGAACATATCAATCAACCATAAGAAAATAAACTTGAAAAGCACCTAAAACAGGGGTCGATCCAGGTTTTAATTTTTGGGTCCCTTTTTTGTGAAAAATAAAATATTTTTGTGAAATTTTTATTTATTTTTGTGAAATATAAAATATTTTTGTGAAAAAGTAAAATATTGTGTAAAATTTTTCGTTTTTACAATCACTTTATGTAATGTTTAAAATCAAGTTAACAGTTTCGTTGAGCCAAATTAAGGCATTAATTAAAAATAATACTGAAAACATTTAATAAAAGGATCATTTTTATAAAAAAAATCTTGTGAAGGGTCCCTTTTCATGGATTTGCATTTTGTGAAGGGTCCCTTTTTATGAATTTGAATTTTGTGAAGAGTCCCTTTTTACTATGGGGAATTTTGTGAAGGGGCCGCAAAAGGGACCCAAATTTTGCCTGGATCGACCCCTGTAAAATATTGATATACTAACCCTTTGAACTTTCACACCTAAATTTTCTTCAATTAAATCATAATCCTCATCTTCTAAAGCATCATCAAAATCATCTGCAAACAATATATTAATATATAAATAAAATATTAGTCTTAAATTATGTTAAATATTATAAAATTAAATAATAAGTTAACTTTAATATTACAGACAAAATATTTTTTTAATATAACCAGTGTCAATAATGCTGTAACTTTTAATGATATGAAAATTAGATGATATAGATAATAAAAAATGTCAATCAATACATAGTGAGGGGAGGGGTTGCAATCAGTAAATTATAAAGACGGCAAAATAAATTCAAAATAAAATGGCAAAGGCAGAGGTAATTTATTTACATTGTAATATGTTAGAAATAATGCAGTGTATGAAGAAAGACAACTTTATATTTTAATTAAAATAAAAGGCTTAACAAAATTAACTTAGTGAGGAATAACTTTAATGAAATTACTTTCTTGCTGCACTTACAAAAATGAACTTTTTTCAGGATTAAAAAAAAAAAAAAAATCTGTCAGTATGCCTTTTCTTTTTTCTTTTTTTTAATCATTAATGCAAAGGGATGGGGGCGGGAAATCTTATTTTCACTACTGTTAAACATTCTGTTTAAATTTCCATTGCAGTGTGCTTTAATTCAACTCTGTTGTGATACTGATGAACTTTTTAATTAGTGATTATTACTGTATTATAATTTTTTTTTTCTCATTTAAAATAGTAATTAATGAATGAGTAATTAAAAAACAGTTCGGATTAATAAGGTAGTGGATGCTGTAGAGTTGAGATTAGACTTTGAGATTAATTTAAGTTTTTCTTAAATACTGCTTCTTTTTTAAAAAATGTTTTGTTCGTATAAAAAACTTTCATGCTTTATTTCTCAAATTCTTATACTAAAAATATTTAAATAAAGTAAGTAGCAAAAATAAACAAATCTTCTTTTGGTGCATATTGGTTACTATATTGTCAGATCATACTGATCATAGTACGATTAATATGTATAATCTTTCGCAGCTGACAAATAATGTAAAATCAATTTAAATATTCTTCATAATATTATTCTTTCCATTTTAATCTACTGAATATTATTAAACAAATGTCTGTATACAATGGTAATGTATAAAATTGTAAATATAAAAATGTAAAACACAACATTTGAGTTTCCCCCAGGTTTATAAAAGGGCAGGGCACTGCTAATAAAAAAAAAGGGTAATTTCTAGATTAATGAGGGCAGTTTTAGATTCTTATGGGCACATTTAGCAGTTAAAATCCAGACACGTATTTAAAAATTTAGATTTTAGGTATAAATAGAAAGTTTTAAATTTTAACATTCTTTACACTTTAATTTTTCTTGTTACTGATGTATGAACAAATGTTGATTGTTATGCATTTATTTATATTTATAACATATCTTCAGTTTGAAGGTTATTTTTAATAAAAGGCAGTAACAGCGCAACTTTTTAGATTAAGAGCGACAAGGGTGCAATTTTTTTGGATAAGGAGTAAGACGGGTGCTATATATATATATATATATATATATATATATTTTTTTTTTTTTTTTTTTTTTCAGTCATAGGGCAGGCAGGACGCAGCACCCTCTTGAAATTGTCTGGGGGAAACTATATATATATATTATTAGCTATGAGCATTTATAAAATATTACCATGGTGTTTTTTCCTTTTCCGAACAACATCTTCATCAGAATCTTCTTTATCGTCATCTTCTTCCTCTTCTTCATCATCATTAATCAAGTCTTTCATTTCTTCTCTTAATTTTTCCTCATCTAAAATATTTGGTCATAGTTAATTTTATTTTACATAAACAGAAATAATTTAAATTATAAAAAAAAATTATGGAAATTTCAAGTAAATTCTGAAATTATTGCAACGCTCGAAATTAACAGTTGTCTGATTCTGTTGGTTCGAGATCGCAAAAATATTCAACGAAGCAGCTATTCTGTGTAATTTTTCATTTAATTTTATATAATTAACTTTTTTTTTTCTTTTTTTTTGTCACTTTTACTGCTTAATATAATACTCTGATAAATGCAGGACATTTAACTCATTTATTGAAGCATAAATTTTTGACTTACATAAGACTTAATTTGTATATTTTAATGAATTTACAAAAAATACTTATATATTAAAATATTTTTTTAAATACAATAGAATGAGTGAAAAGACCAGTGAAAATATGTTCAGACCAATGAAATCTTAAAGTTAATGGTCCAGTGATTTAATTTTCTTAATATCTACCTCTACATTGCATATTAGAAGGTTTTTTTTTTTTCTTTTTCTGAATAACTATATATAAAGTGCCCATATGCATCATCAGTTTTTTTCAAGTCACATTCTCAAGTCTTCAAATAAACACAAGTCCATAATATTTATGTTAAACTGATTAATGAGTTGTTTATATCGTGTAAAACTGACTTAAAGATTTGAAAAAAAAAAAAAAAAAGAGTTTATAATCAACTAAAAGAAAATTACCATTCATCCCTGAAGTATCCAAAACAAGTAAGCAAAGAAATAAATAAAAAATAAGCAATTAGTTCAAGCAATGTTGTAATTAGAAAAAGTAATACACTAAAATTGGAAAAAATCAATTAAACTGTAAGGTACAATAACAATTTTGTTTATGATATCAAACTTATAAGGAATAAATATTGCTCTCACCATCTTCTTCCTCTTCTTCATCATCATCATCAAGAGGCTTACGTTTACGATTAATGATTTCATCATCAGATTCTTCAGCTTCACTTTCCAAGAAATCAGCCATACTTTAAACTGCAGTAAAATTATCAAATACAGTTTATTACACTAATTTAAAAGCTAAGTCACAATATTATACATAACAACGTACACAAGAGATAAAAGAATTAAAATTTTAAAAAAGCAGGGCTTTTCCTGCAGTCTTTGACAAGGATACTGCACCCTTTTTTTTCTCTCTGAAGAACAATGTACCCTCTTTGTCTTAAAAAAATGTGCCCTACTTGCCCCTCCCCCCTCAAATGTGTCCAGTTCAACTTGCTCTAACACTCTAATTGTTTTCCTCCTACAAACACTTTTCAGTTCTTATCTTTTAACTATTATACACATAACTATGAATTTTAAAACTATGAATTTTCTGAGAATTTGCTATGAGTAAAAAAAATTGCGAGCACCATTTTTTGATTAATCACCAAATTAGTTGTTGTACCTATCGACCTAGAGTGTTGTGGAAAGACATGACACAGATATAGTACTTCATGGTTACCCAGTGGCAGAAACACCGCAACATAGTCGTGGACACAGAAAAACGGCTTGCAGACAGTTTTTGGCTGCACTGATAAAAGAAAAATTGTCCACAACTTTTGAATAACAATTCTCTGCTAAAAATTTCTGTATCAAAACTAAAACTAATACTTTTATTATTTATATTGTGTTGTATAAAATGTACATTGCTATAAAATATTTAATTGAATGAATACAATTGTTTATACTATATTGTTCTGTAGTAAAATTGTATAAGTGTATTGTTGCACAATATCACCACTGATGTTAACCTCTCCCCCCCCCCCCAAGCTTTCAGGCTTTTTGATTGTAAGTCATTTTCACCCCTGATTACACGCAAATTTGGCAGATAGATTATGAAATTTTAAAAACCTGTCGCAGACAGATACAAAAGTTTCTGCCACTGGGCATGGCTAAAATATACATTTATTAAAGTTACTCTTTTGCTCAGACTAACTTCAATTTTAAATGTTGGAATATGTATTAAAAAAGAAAGTAACAAGATCTCAAAATAGGTAACTGTTTGAAGATTCAGAATAAGTAGGTTGTATGAGAGATTGCAAAAAAAAAAAAGAAATTATATGCTGTATACTGTACAGTCAGAATAATCGTATCTATAGCATATACTAGTACTGTACAGTGTGTTGCATGAATATAAACTTTAAAATTTTAAAAGAAGGAATGTGACGGGGAGAGTGGGGGCTAATGGGACAAGGGTCTAATGGGACAGTGGCCAAATTTTATTGAAAGTCCTACTTTTAAGAAAACATTATGTCACACCTGAATGGCAACACCAAAGCTGCTATCTTCAACAACAAGAAGTCAGCCATTGTCAATTGTATGAAAGAGTACATGAAGAAAGTTTGTTTTCAACTATAAAAAGTAATTTTTTTTTTTTTTAATTGAATGGCATTTAAAATTCATTATTGCCTGAAATTGCTCATGAGGCTACTTAATTTATATAACACAAATATTCCATTTTACTTTAAACTTAGTTAAATTGTCTTTGGATAAACATGTGCTATGTAGATTATCAAAATATAGAATATCAGCATATGGGGACTAATGGGACAAACAAAATGGGGTCTAATGGGACAGCTGGTTTGATGATGCATAGGTATTTATTAATAGTTATATGCATGATTTATGACAAAAATTTGTCTATCCTGAGAAAGAAGAAAAATACTGGACTGAAATTAAAGACATTGTACACAAATTGCCTCAGCCTACAATCGATCAGAAAACTGTTCGTTCATCAACTTTAATTTCTTTTGATTTCAATTTTTCAAATTTTAATATGAAATAATTAATATAATATTGTTTATGTACATTGCATTTTGAATTAAAATGTGTTGCCTTTAAATATGCATACTGAAACTCTGCTTTTTGCGTTGATTTTGATATGTCCCATTTGACCCACAGGGTGTCCCAATAGACCCCAACCTAGGGGACTAATGGGACAAATACAATAGTGTATAAAGGTCATTATATCTATTTTTAAAAAAAGGCTATATCTTCTAAATATTTTTTTTTTATAAAGCCAATATTTCTCTTATTATACATAATTTTTTTTTTTTTACAAAAACTTGCTAATTTAATTTTATAATAAATAAAATTTCAAAATTGTCCCATTAGCCCCCACTCTCCCCTACAGATATTGCATATGACTAACAACTGAATAAGGTGCTTTGAGCACGTATGTTCATGTTCATGTAAATGAGTGTTTAAGCCGACTGGCTCCTTTGGGGGCCCTCGGCTAAAAATCTAAAAGGGGCCCCTTACCGAGGAATTTAGAGGGAATAGGATATTAAAATACATAATTTTTTAAAATTAGGCTTACATGCCTAAAACCACATTGAGCTGTTTTCCCACTTGAAAAATATTCCTTCCGTGGAGGATCAAAATTGTTATGGCATGTCTCCGGACCACTTCTTGGGGTGAGTCCCAGACCGTTGCCAATTGCCCATTGCAAAGCAATAGTTCGACGTAAAACCCAATCAATCAACCCACTTGACTACTTCTAATTAACCTTCAAGAAAATACACATCTCTGGCTCACGTTTAGGCGCATCGGGGCGTCATGGGCAATGAAAAGGCTGATGAGCTGGCTAAAACAGCCACTCAAAATCCGGACATCGGCTTTTCCCTCCCTCTCCCCCATTCCTTTATCAAAAAGTCCCTTTTCCAAAACCTCCAGAAAGAATGGCAAGCTGAATGGGATACTTCAGATAAAGGACGCTACACCTATGCCCTCATTAACTCTGTAAAAAATTATAACTTTGTTTTGTCTCCAGCAATTTCAGCCTTTCTGACAGGTCATGGACCTTTCAGAACCTACTTATTTCGTTTTCATTGCTCGAGGACCACCCGATGCGAGTGCGAAGAGGAAGGCTCTCCTGAAAATGTTTACTTTGCGTGTCCCCTCACAGCCACATTTCATTTACTCAATCCTCCAATTAGACCCAATAACTGGCTATTTAACATTTTAGAGCGTCCTCTTTTAAAAACTAAAATCTTTGCGGTCTTAATGGAACTATTCAATTTAACAAACTAAAAACTAATCTTACTAACTTTTCTAAAGTCCTGTCGCAAAATTTGAACTTTTTTCAGCTGCCTGCGAATTCTCCTCATTAGAAGCCTAATTTTTTTTTTTTTTTTTTTTTTTTTTAATTAACCACTGCCCTCTGTCGCGTGGGATTTTATATCCGGCAGCAAATGTATATATTTTTTTCTTTTTTTTTTTATGTTTATGCAATAAACAACGGGGGAGACTTAACCTCTTGAAACGAGCTCTTTCAAAATTTCACATTGTTATGCGACATTTGTTGTCAGAGTCCCTCTTTAGAGGTTAAAATCGCTCAAAACTGCTGCATAGTGGTGAGCAGCCTCCTTCCGTCTTTGAATCTTTGAATCAACCCACTTGGAAAATAGTTGATTAAAAATGTAAGCTTTTTCCGATGTGGTTTACTTACTTTCACAATAAAAATTTATATAATTTTTTATACCACATATAAACTAGTTCCATGCTAGATAAAATATCTTTACTAATTAACTAAAAATGATTCATTATTTAAAAACGAGATTATGTGATATTTTTAGCTTCAGGCAAACCAATCACACTGTTAAAGTCATAATAGTCTACTTCCTACTAATAGTCTAATACCTAAATAAATATTAAAAAGGGAAACAATATTAATAAAATACTAAGCATATCGAAAAAAAAAAAAAAATAGTTGATATAAATTGTAAACAATACTTTACAACAAAAACAAAAATGTCCCTATAATACCTTGGTACAGTTATAGTGAACTAAATAACTCTCGCCAAGATCTTTACGTATGCAATTGGCTATCTAAAGTTTAAAAGCCGCCAAGAGGGTTTTTATACTAAAGCTGTACCGAATAAAGTTTCAGAAAGGAATATAATAACTGTTGCTAAGGAATGAATCAGTTACCGCATGCTTTTATATGAGAAAATAGATTTTAAAAAATCGTGGTGCACTATTGTTACAAATTCGGTACCAAATGAAACGGGCGATTTTTCTGAAGCCAGGGTGCAAACAGTTTTTCGACACGACCATCAGGTTTTTTTTTTTTTTTTAATTAACTTAAGTGTGAAATTTAGGTGGCAACACTTCATTTTAATTCATTTCAGTCATTTTAAAAAGTACGTGGCCCAGTTTTACGGTCAAAAAATGAAATTAAAAATAAATTAATAAATAAAAATGTTACAGATTGAAATTAATAGTCCTCCGTACTAAACTAAATTCCGTCTTTAATAGATTTTTTTTTTTTTTTTTTTTGGGGGGGGGGGAATTTTATATAGATAATTGATACAAAATTTTAAAAAGTCATTTAAATGTAATGACAAACGAATAGCAAAGCTGGTAAACAAAGCCTGAGGAGGTTCAGCTACTTCTTATATGAAATGTCTAATTTTCACCCGAAATTAAGAACCACTAATTTGAAAAATTAATTTTAGAAAATTAAATAATGAAATTGTTTTGCTACTGTTTTTTTTTTTTTTCCTGTATATAAATGCAAACTAAATGAGTGTAATACCTTGATTTCCTACATTATATTCTAAAACAATAACAAAAAAAATCCACTATTTAGTGCAATTTTATTTGAAAAAAAAAAAAAAAAAAAAGATTAAAAATTACCACCAGGCATATGAAAAGCGTAGCGTTTATAACAGTCACTTGATTTGGAATTTTATTATAATGAATTTTAGGGGCAAAAACAAAACATAGCAAAAAACAAAAATAAAGGGTTGGCTCAAACATGTTCATGTGAAATTAAGAACCTCTAATTTAAAAAATTAAATAATAGAATTGTTTTGCTTGAATTTATAAGCTAATAAACTAATTCGAGTTACCTGTACTTACCATCTGACCATCGCTGACGGATATATCTGGTTACTGAGCTGTTGTTTTTTTCACATGACACTTATAATTCAAAATTATATAATTACGAAATTTTAGCTTTGTTTTTTAGTTTGAATGCCTTAACTAATACTTAAGAGGATCATAATCATGCGCACATTTTCAGTTTTAATCTTATGTTGAAATAAGTTTTATTTTAGTACATTAAAAAACTATGCAGTAAAAAAAAAAATTACAATTTTGCCCTTTTGAAAGGCAGCCAGAGGGTAAATTGTATCATTATTGTCCCTTAAAGGCCGATTTTGTGATTTAGTGAAACTACATAATCATGTATTTAAACGTTTGGAGAAATTTTCAACATTTAAAGATTTTCTTTTCGAAGCACTATTTTAATAGACACGTTTTATGTTGACACAACTTTGACACTGCTTTAACAACAACCCTACTACGAGACTGATTAGGGAGCGAGCGCACAACAAAGAACTTAGTTATATTAGATAAGAACACAGATTAAAATATTATTTCAATCCTGATTTTAATTAGCGGATACGAACAAGATTTGCAGCTCAGAAGAGACAAAATTAAAATTCTTAAAAATTTAGTTCTTTAGAATGGCATGCGGTAATTTTAGCATGAAGCCTTCCAATCAGAGAATCGCGATTCCAGAGTTTTCTCTATCCTCATTCCTTTCAAACCTCTGAAAGAGGAATTATCGCCAAATGATGCGCTCGTTGTTTACATTTGCGGATTTCGTTTATGCTTAAAAATAACCCTTGATTGAGCTCAAGAAAGTCGTTCGATAGTTTTGAGATGTAATAGATTGTACTTCAGGATATATGTTCTTTCGTCTGATAACAGTTTAAGATAGGAGAGAGCAAAGATAGAGGATGAAGCATGAAGCAGCGAATGAAACATAGTCGACTTAACCTGCGAGCATTCTACATGAAACCAATCAAAAAAGAGCAGATTTTCCCCGTAAAGCCTCAATATTTGTTTGCATTTAAGTTCTTTGATCGCGAATTTATCTTAAACTGTGCGGGAACTTGTCTTAATCTTAAACTGCACTACATGCGATGAGTCAAATTTGATTGTAAATGCAAAGATTATTGGAAAATAAATACTCAAATTAATCTAATGTAACTAATTATAAAAATGATATATTTTTTTAGGGGTTTTCTGGGGCCCCCTTGAGGCGGGGGGCCCTCGGCAATCGCCGACCAGCCGACCTGGCCAATCCGGGCCTGGTTTAAGCATATTCTTATTTTTCACTGTTTTTCATTTGTTGCGTGAAATTAAATGCACTCTGTATTTTGTGTTTAAAATTTAACAGAGCCACTAGAATTAAATTAAAACACAGATAGTCGTGTTGCTAAAGTTCTCTAAAAACAGTTTTAATTTCTGAGTGCAAAATTTATGGAGTTTGTTCAGGATGGCAAGAGAGAAACCTCTGACAGTAGATGAGAGGATAAAAATTAGTGCTGCACCGAGTAGCACTTTGGCCGAGTAGCCAAATACCGAGTACTCGGCCTTTTACTACTCGGCCGAGTACCGAGTAGCCGAGTACCGAGTAGTTGTAAGAAAGAATAATTGATGCATCTTGAAATGAAGAAAAAAAGGCTTTTGAACATAAAATTTAGTTAAATTTTAAACAGCATGCTTTCATGCAGAACTTTTGTAGTGTAAATACATAATTAGGTTCATTGCTATATTTTGATACTTTCAGCATAGTGGATTACTAAAACCATAACTGATAACTTTATTCTTAACACCTTTTTTTTAGGTGCGGAATTATCATCCACAGATAATTGTTAGAGAATATAAAAGTTACTATGCACTAAGACTTAATTTAAGATACATGGAATTAACATATGAAGGGGAACATTAAAATATTTTATAATTTCAAACGTGATAGGTTTCATTAATCTTCAGATCGTAGAAAAGTAAAATGATAGGGGGTTTTGGGCCATAATTGGTAAAACAGCAGATTTGATTATTAACATGCATTTTAAATAATGTTTTAGTGTATTTACCTTTTTTATATAAACCGTAAAATTTATATATACCTAAAAAGCCTTTGTTTGGTTAAATGCCCCCTCCTCTTTTCACATTAATTATTTTTGTTCTTTAAATACTAAATAAATGCACCTTTTGCTCAACGGTAGACTGTATCCGAATAAGTGATAGCTTTTTACGTTATTTTACAGTATAAAATTCAAAATCAATCTTTTCTTACCGATTTGAAAGTGTCTTACTTTTATTTGCACAAATGTATATCTAAAATTTTGTGTTAATATTACATAGGGGTTCTTTTTTTTTTTTTTTTCTAAAGTATTTTATTTTTGTCTGATTTATAGATACAATTTTATGTACTAAGTTTTTATAAAATAATGCATATTACATGCATACAAGATAGTTATAATTAAAACCTCATATCATGAATCATCTCTATACTAAGTTTGGTAACAGCCCGTTTTAGCTTCAGAAAGCTGTTATAGCAAAAATTTTAATTATAATGACTCTGTATTTATATTTTCATATTTTTTTGGTTTAGTTATAAAATAAATCTCATTAACAAATTTCTTTCAATAATGCATAAAAATAGTGAAATTCTCACAACTACTCGGTATTGGCCGAATACATAGCCTAAATTTGGCCGAGTACCGAGTACTCGGCAAATAGGCCGAGTAAGCCGAGTACCGAATATATACCGAATATATACCGGTGTTCAACCATATGAAGAACTGTCAAAGCTGCATCATTCATTAAATTTAAGAAAATGAAGGCAGAACCACCCCTCACTCAAAAGCACGAAGATATGAGGTTGGAATGGGCAAGAAAATGGTTCCTAGATTGACTAAATTGGGAAAAAGTCATCTTCTCAGATGAAAATATGTTTAATCTCGATGGCCTGGACGGATTTCATAGCTACTGGCTCGATTTAAGAACTGAAGAAATGTACTGTTCAAAACATCAATCTGATGGTGGGTCTGTCTAGTATGGGCAGCTATAATTTTTAAAGGGACTTTCGAATTAGAGTTCGTGGAAAACACTATGAACTCTGTCGATTATGTCCAAATGCTCACAAGGAACCTCTGTCGTCAAGCAGTCAAGAAATTATATTTTTCAGCAAGATTGTGCATCTGTACACACAGCACAGAGAGTGAAAAAATGGTTCCATGACAATAAAATTAAAGTTCTGGATTGGCCCTCAAAAAGCCCCCGATTTAAACATAATGGAGAATGTATGGGGTATTCTGGTTCGCTGTGTTTACGTAAACGGAAGGCAGTTTAACATGAAAGATGTACTAAAATCAGCCATTCTATTAGCTTGAAAGACAATCGGTTTGGATGACCTCATGCCACTATATCAGTCAATGCAAAGGCGTTTACTGGCTGTTCTAGAAGCCCATGGTGGCTTTACAAAGTATTAGATAAAGTATTTGTTACTCAGTTATTTATTTTTTACATGTGCGTTTAAATTCATGCAACATGTATTTTTGTCATAAATTCAATGAAATTATTTTCTAAAAAATCATATAGGTCTTTCATTGTTTTGACTCGTATTTTCATTTCTTTAATCAATAGGGTTGTCTTTTTTTTTTCCAAACAAGTGATTATCTCCCTCCCCCATAGACACTTTAATTACATTTGATATTTTTAAGTGCAGTTCCTGTTAAGTGCAGTAGTTACATGCACGTGTGCATGTATAATTCAAAATGATTTTGATAAATCTTTCAAAATTTGTTCATATAATAATTATAAATAAATTATTGCAATAATTTCTTAATGCAGTCTAATGTATATACAGAACGCACACTAATATTACGATTGTAAATTTTTCATTGATCTGGAATAACATCTTGAAAAATCTTAGCCCCTCTCAAAAGTTAAGTTCTGGATCCATCACTGTAATATACCTGAAACTTTTGGTTAATCTTGTAGTTGTAAAGTAAGATACATAATAAGCATGCAATTTTAATAATGATTATTCTATAGGAAAATTCTGAAACATAAATTAGTTTCGTTTCTCTCTTTTAAATTTAATAAATTTAAGAAAATTAGCCTAATAGTATGCAATATACATAAAATCTTTCAAGCTTCTCCATAAAAAAACTATGCATAATATGCCATAATAGTGAAACAAAATAATATATACCAGTTTTTTTTTTATTCAGTGTTTGACAATTTAACATTTTCATGTATCATTTTCTTAAAATTTCTCTGAGGGGAAATACTATAGTTGTTCCCAAAGAAGAAGAAAACACGTATTTTACTTTATTTAATGCAAAAGAATAAATAGCTATATAAAACAAATTATGCATTTAAATAATAATAATAATTAAATAAAGCTAAACTTTAAAATTTAATATAAGATAAAATAACTATGAAAAATGACGATTTTAAACAGCTATTCGAGAATTCTAAAATGATACGGTGGAGTTGCAAAATAACATTATAAAGCATTTTGGATAAGTGTACACAATTAATAAATCCATCTTGTCCCAAGCATATTTCGTTTTTCCAAAATAAAACAACTTACATTTGTATGTAAGTCATACGAAAGCAGACTGTAAATAAAAGGAAAAGGGAATTCTTCAAGTCAATAGATAGTTCACTTTTAGGATACTAAATTAAATAAAAGCTCAATCTAAAACTAGTTAATTGTGTGATCTAAAGATCTGATAGCATAAATCTTACAAAAAAAATCATATTATTAGTACGTTCAGATTATTGGTAATCAATATTAAAACGTATTTTAATTAATCGTATTACACAACAAAGATCAAAACAAGGCCACCAAGATCTAAATAGAAATCACGAAATATTTCAAAAATGAATGTTAGATTATAAATAATTATTACCTTTATCTTACTTCAGAAACTCAAAATTAAAAATATTTCATGAAACATAGACATATCAAAGCACAAAAGCATTAATTTAACTAAACAAACACATACGTACTTACATTACAGTGAACACACAACATAAAATGTGATGTGATTGGTTGGTTTGTTGATAGGTAAGGACCTCGGAGGAAGGAAAGATATGGAGAGGGCGAGAGCTCGTTCAACTGAAGTCTCAACTGTAACCGGTTCAGCCATATTGGAACACCCAAAAAGTTTCCGTAAATCACGTGGAGTAGAGCAGATCGCAGATTATGACAGATTTTATTAGCTTGTTTCTTCGAATCAAGACTAGGGCTGGACTATTTATCAATATATACCGAAGTATCGATATTTTTTTAATATCCCGATAACGATATTCAATATCTTGCTCTGCCGATATATCCCTCTAACGATATTTCTTAGTGCGCACTGCGCGATCGACCGATATGCTAATAAATAACATTCGACGCCCATCTTTCAATACCTTCAAATTCTGCTTCCGAGCTAGCACGCATCAACGAACAATCAGTGGCGCAGCGACGGGGGGGTATGAGCTAAGATTTATTATTCGGAAATTTATGCATTATGCAGGGCCTGATTATCGCAGTGGCATGTGGGGCCCGGGTCCCTGACCCTGAATAGCAGGGGGCCCTAAAACTAATTTCTTTTTTGATTATTTGATCACTATTTGTTCTGTGTACAAAAATTTTGGTTGAAAGTCAAGTACTGGTGTGGGTCTAAGAAAGCATGTGTACCTCAGGCCTTACATGAAGTCAAGCAGGCCCTGGCATTACGTATAAAAATTCGACCAGAAATTTGTAGAAAAATCGACATATTTTTACTTTCCAAACATACGTATGTAAGGAAAGTATTGTAATTATGCCAAATAATCCGACTGCAACAATTTGAAGTTTGAATTTTCTACACGATTTGAGGTTCCCTAAGTTCATTTTTGCTATATTTACGGTGATGTATGTATGTGTGTGCCTGCGAGTGACACGATAGCATCTAAAAGCATTGTTTCAATAAGCTGAAAGTGTGTACGTATGTTATAAATCACTTTAGCGAGAACCCTATTGATTTTGATGAATTTAGTCCTTATAGTTTTTTTTTTCTTACAGACACACAAAGAAAAATTTCGTATCATTATGTCCTATGGGCCCAACTTTTTTTAAAGTCAACTTCAACGTGAGTGCTTTATTCCACGCGTGAGCAGAGATTTTTCAGAGTGAAGCACCAGGAGTTAAAAAAATAAATAAAAATAAAATAAAATAAATTTTTTAACTCCTTGAAAAATCCTAAGTGCAACAGAGAAAGCTATTGCCTGCGTTGACGAGACAAGTCCGGACGGCGGAAAGGAAGCAGGGCGTCCCCCAAAACACGGTAAACCGTTCAGAGTCTCGCAATTAGTAAAAAAAAAAAGGGGGGTGGAGGCATAAATTTAAATAATTATAACAAAATTTAGAAAAAATCTTTAGTGAAATAAAATATAGAACTTATAGCATCTATATGCCTTATTCAGCAGAGGTGAAAATTTATACACAAGTTATGGGTCTCCATCGCACAAACAGTGTAGATTTTGGTGAATCTAGCACGTACAGCTTTACTAAAATGACACAAAGAAAAATTCTTTATCATTATGGCCTATGGGCCCGAATTTTTTATGTGCGATAACGGCTTTGTAATGTGAGTCGATATATGTGAGTGAACACGATAGGGACTAAGTTCAAATGAGCTGAAAGTTGATACGTATGTTATAGGTCACCGTAGCACGAACCCAAATGAATTTGGTAAATTTAGCCCTTTTTTTTATGGAGACAAAAAAAAATCTAATTATAGCCTATGGGTAGAAATTACTTAAGTACGATAGCGTTTAAATGCCTTATTGGACTGAATTGAAAATTTATATACATATTATAGATCACCGTCACACGACGGGTAGGAATTTTGTAGAATCTAGCACTTGTAGTTTTTTTCCAGGGACACCACAACGAAAATTTTTTTATCAGTATATGGCTAATGAGCTCAAATTATTTAAAGTGTGATGGTGCCGAAACGCCTTATTCGATTGAGCTGAAAATTTGTACACATATTATAGGTCACAGTTGCACGAACTGTATAGATTTTGGTGAGTTAAAACCCTTATTGATTTTTACAGGGACACAACAAAAAAAATTTTATCATTATGATCTATGGGCTCAAATTATTTGAAGAGAAATAGTGTAAAATTAAACAGTATACTCAAACATCGTATTATAATTTTCATTTTTGTTTATTTAACGACTTTTCTTTCTTTAATTTATTTATACAGCCATTAATTACTTAAAGTTCGGAAAATCGAGTGGAGTCACTCCAGATTTTTTCTTTTATAAAAGCCTTATTGTCTTATTACATTCTCTCTTCTCTTTAAACATATTAAATTAACATGGTATATATCTCATAAATCCACTCTAACCCTATATATGAGTATGCTAGCAAAATTGTTTCACAATACATATATTCTTGATTTCCACTTAAATTTCTTCAGAAAGTATCCAAGGGGCGAATTACATTATCCTTTTTTGAAAGAATGTTTTTCGGCAAGCTCGGGTGTAACAGTTTTCAGAAAACATCTGATTCTAGCGTCAAAGCACTAAATTACCTTTTCACGGAAGGTGACAAATTATTTTGAAACTGGAAACATGGGAACAATGATCTCTTAAAATTGGAGTTGAAATCCCTCTTTTTGATCTCTCGCGTTATGTCGGCTTTGCGGCAACATGTGTTGTGCGCTATTATTCATTCTTCAGACCAGACGACACCCCACACAGGTCGCCGTTGGCAAGTATTCCTGAAATTTTTCTTTGTTTACATACATCTAGAATTTCTAAGAAAAAGGGATTATGGACGAGGGTCAGTTTGGGAGAAGACTTCAGAATCAATGAAACAATTTAAGTTTCTCAGCCAGTTACAGATTTTGATTTGTTTTTTTAGACAAAAAAGGTAAGCGCTTTTCTGTTCATGTTTTAAATGGTTTAATATATAAATTCAATTTACGAAATGTTCAAAAAAATTGTATTGGAGTAGGGTTAAGTCCGATTATCTTGTATAGGGATCTAGGTCTGAGTGGAATGCCCTCCGGTCTTTATGAATGATTCTAGTCCGTATTCACGTGAGTTTCGGAGAAAACAACGACAAACACTGTACGGCTAGACAAAGGAGCGCGACCTGGGCTCATTCAAAAGGACGATAAGTCTAGTTTTAAATGTTGTAAATCAATAGTTAAATATATAGATCTAAATCAACAGAAAGTGGAAAAACTCAAACAAAATTAATCTCGAATTTTAATAAATCAATCAAAAATTAAAAAAAGTTAAATTTATTTACAAATATAAGATTTAAAGTTCTTTTTTTATTTGGTATTTCTTAAAAAATAGTTTATTTATGCACTTATTTATTTAATATTTTTTCAAATATATAATTGTAAGGAATTATACTCGTATTATGCATTTTTCATCTAAATAAGTTCAACCCATGTACAAATTTAGAAGTTTAAAACTGAGTCTGGAGTTAAATGTTTCTTGGTTGGATCTAAAAAAAAAAAAAAAAAAAAAAAAAAGAAAAGAAAAAGAAAAGAAAGAAATATATGCTTCATAATCTAAAAGTTTTTTTTTTTTTTTTTTTTTTAATTAAAATAATGTTTAACGAATTTTCCTATTTAAGATTTATGTACAATTTTAATTTAATCAAAATCCTGAAAGGTAGGAAAACACTTAATTTTAAAAGAAACTCTTACTGTTTTGGATAAACTTTTGATTTGAACCAAAATTTGTGGATGAAAGTAAACATCTTTAATGTGATTTAATTACTTTTTTTTTTGTCATTTCCATTGTGAGGAAAACTGCATGGGATTTTAAAATAATCCTTGAGAAAAATGACATGTACAGTCGGCAGCAAAAGTATCCGAGCTCTAGCCAATAATTCCGATATAAAAAAAAAGTACACTTAATACTGTTATATTAAATAAATCCTTGTCGAATCATGTTCTTAGACTGACTAAGGACATGAATCGACAAGAATTTATTTAACAAAGCAGTATTAAGTGTACTTTTTTTAAACAGGGATTATTGTTAGTGCTCGGATACTTTTGCTGCCGACTGTAGTTTACAGTTTTTCAGTTTGGGATTTGAATTGAATATTAAACTATTATGATATGAAGGGGGTCATTGCAAATTTTTAATTTATATCTTTCAAACATAATGAATAAAGTACTTTCTGGCACATCCTTCGCCAGAAAAGAAAAAAAAAAAAAAAAAACAGTTATTTTTATAAAACTACTGGCATAGTTATTTTTGTTCAATTACATCTTATAGATTCTGAGAGATAGTTTTAAAAAATTTGTAGCATTGCAACAACACTTGTTAAGCCATATACGCAAAAGTTAGACCAACAGTTGATATCATTGTTGTTGTTGTTGTTATTATTATTATTATAAAGTAAGTATCACTGATATAAAATTCGGCAAATTCCACGTGATAGATTCTGTGGTAGATCTTTCAAAAAATATGGTAAAAAACTTATTATTTCATAATGTTATTTGCTCCAAATTATCACAATGTAACTAAATGAGACATTTTGTGAAATTATATGCAATTGATCATGCGTTACTGGGGGAACGAAATTCTTGCACATCATTCAATAAAAAGGAAGGAAGAAAATAATAATTATAACAAAGGAACTCGCTAAACAAAGAGGGATAAATGGTGTTGATGTTGGAGTACCCTCCACTTGGTCGTTTCAAAGGATTCTAGCCCGTGTTCACGCGAGTTTTTGAGAAAGCCACTGAAGACTCCGAAACGCGAAACCGAAGAGCGTGACCTGGGTTCGAACGAGGGCTTTTAGATATTTGAGAAAGTCCTGGTTCGAAACCTGCATTTTCTGTCGACCAAGTTTGCGGGAAAATTGTCAAAACATTCAAATAAAACAAAATCTCGCAAAAAATTTACTGAAAGCTGAAAAAAAGAAAATTAAATTAAAAAAAATAGAAGAACAAGGCAGAAACTGGGGGTAGTTATTAAGTCTTTCAACAACAGTTCAAGTCTTTAGAAACACAACTAGATACATTAGAATGATATGGAAGAAAGTTTTATGATGGCCAAGCAGTACAAGATTTTGTTGGTTTCTTGTTAAGCTTTTCCTAATTATATACACAATTATGTGCACAATGTAAATTTTTCATATTTTATTTATGTAACTGCCGTATGGAACAAAAAAAAAAAAAAAAAAAAAAAAAAAAAAAACTAGCATGTTGCGGCCACCGCACGACTTTCTTATATATTTTTTTATACAAATTCACCAGCAAAAGTAATTTATTAAAATTAGCTTCGACGATGATTGCAGACGATTTACACCCTAAATATATAATAAATAATAGTTTAACATTAAATACCCTATGAAAGTCAATTTTATTCTCTATATGACATCTTTTAAAAAAAAGTTTTTTTTTTTTTTAATTAAAAAAATCGATAACTTTATTTTAAATTATCGCAAGTCGATGGTTCAACCATTCGTTTTAAAGGTATTGTATGGACGAGCTTCTTTGAAAGACACACTCCCCCTCACTCGGGGGACTTCCCTCCAGAGGCGAAAGCATCGCACCTACATATACAATTTTTTCCCCCAGTTAACTATCATTATTTATTATAACTATTATTATTATTTTAATTTCATAATGATTATTAAAAAATAATTCTCTTTACGTATTTATACCTAATTTTGTCCGATACCCTCATGTTAAAATTTTAGAAAAGTGGGATGACAACGCCACCTGTTGGACAATTTCTCCCAAAATTTGATAGGCACTAATTTATGTCAAAGTGCATCTATATATCAAATTTTCTGAAATTCTGTGCTGTAACACCTGAAATACATTTGCCACAAAATTTTGTCACACACACAGACAGACATTTTCTAAAAGTGCTCAAATCGTGTTCTAGACTTCGCAAAACGTTTAAATTCATCGAAAACACGATGTCAGAATTTTTCACGAATCTAATATTTTCTTCTATTAAATATCGGAGAAAGTAAAAATAAAACATGAAACGATTTGTAAAGATATTTTTGGTCCATTTTCAGAGATTTTACCCCCGTTTTGCATTTGAATATGTTAATTTTATTTCGAAATTTGAGGATATGACTTTGAATCGTGCTGTTAAGGTCATCCCTTTTTAATAAGAAAAAAATGTGATATGCAAAAATCTTAAAATAACTCGTAAAGTATTTTTCCCCTTATTATTTAATTTAATTATTATAATTATGTTAAGTATGGTAGGTTTCTCAGATGTGGTAGCCCATGACAACCTAAAAAAGGGGGACCGATCTATTGAACCAGAAAAAAATTTACAAATGAAGTGAAAAAATTGTTGCCTGTATCAGTCCCATAGACTAAAACTATAAAGAGCTGTCAAATATATCCAATTTCTGGATAAACTTCGTACCAGATTTCTATAATACCTCATTAAATAAAATCGGACGAAAACACGATCAATGATTTCTATAAAAAATAATTGTAATTTTAAAAATTTAAATGATGACAGCTATAAAAAAAAACTCACATATAGGGCCCGATTTAGACTACCTGGAGCCCCGGGGCAAGCTTTTTCTAGGGGCCACGCTTGCAGTGGCATAAAAGGTCTTTACGTTGCAGAATACCTGCATACGATCCTGAGTGGGCCCCTTAAAGGAGAGGGGCCCACATGCCTTAGAGTTAGTCAGGGCATATACATAAAATAGGTTTCAAATGGCCCTGCATTCTTTATAGTTTTTCTTTTTGGACCCCCCTACCGAAATTTTCTGGCTGCGCTACTGCGAACAATCAACAAACCCCGCCCGAACCACGTGCTCCAAACAAAAAGAGAGCGGAATAACTTACACTCTCTAATAGGTGGTTGCGTGGCTAGCGGTGCCGGCTGTGTGACATTATCGCTAAGTGTTTCAAGTTTATATTTAGTTTTTGAAACTTGGGTAGAGTAATTTTAGTTTTCTTTACAAAGATATTGGTTTGTGAACAAGTTTGTTTATTGACAGTTTAATTAAAGGAAGTTTGTATTCGTGTTACGAGTTGTGTGAACCGCCCTACACGTGGTGCTACAAGTGTGTTTTTTCTTTTCTATCGTCGAATAAGGACTGAACTTGTTTGTTGACCTTTGCGGAAAGGTCAGTTTGTTTAAAACTACTGAAGCTGGCGGTAAATCCAACGGCGAAAATTGCGAATAATGGAAATGTAAGTCAGCAAGGGCTGGATATGGCTCAAAACATGGACACTTCACAAGGTATCCCAAGTAGCACAGGAACGTTCTGTGAACGTCTAATAACGGTTTCAATAGTTCAAACACCGTGTTTCGTGTCAAAAGAACGTTCTAAAACACGTTCAGAAATAGTATTATTTAGAACGTTCTGAAAATGTTTGATTTGTACCATCTATAAAACGTACAATTCTAGTTCTATATAGAACGTTCAAGTGTGACACCGTCATAACACGTTCTGTAACAGTGTAATTATAACGAATATGACAAAATGACTTTTTAGTACTATTGGTTGGGAAACTAGGTTAACCTTTAAAATTTTTGACTTCAGCTTTTGATTTTTTTACACGTTTTGTGGCGTGAGGAATCCGGAAGTCAAAAGGTTGGTATGGTATCTGTTAATGTGTATCGGCACCTATTAGTGTGATAGCCCGTTAGTTCATGTACACGATATCTCAAGAACAAATGATTGCAGAGAGATCGGACAAGTTTTAAAATATCACTTATGATATTGATAAGAATCTTATTGAGAGATTTGCAACATTCTAATTTAAAAACTTCGTAAGTTATTCGAAATTTATAATTTTTAGCATGATAGAGAATAGAGCATTTTTTACATTTTCAGTTTAACGTTTTGTTAGCACGTCAGTAAAGAATGCTTCCCAATAATCAGTAGCGGTGAGGTGAAAAAAAATTACAAAATTTTAAACTCATGGAAAAATTTTGTGGATTTTGTATTTCAGGAATCAATGTATGGAATTCGACCAAACTTGTTACAATATTAGATCTTGCCCTAAATTGGAGTTTATTTGAATTTCATTTGGGATATATCGTCCGATAGATTACGGTGCTATGCAATGAAACCCTCCATTTATGGGACGGCTATATCTCAGCTTCTATAGTGTACAAATGTATTAAACATGATATATTGGCATATATCATCATAACCTCTGCTAATACAATTTGGATGTATACATTGTCCAACAGGTGGCGTTGCTAATCTGCAATTTAATCATTTTAACGGAAAGGCAATATTTTAACTCTTGTGATTTAACAATAAATTTTGTGATACACTGAAGTTATAAGTGAAATCGATTTTATGTAAAGCTTTACTGGTCCATTTTGGATGCACATCGGCCAACAGGTGGCGTGGCTATGTTGCAATTTAATCTCATAACAGAAACGAAAAATCTCAACTTCTGTGATTTATAAATATTGTAAATTTGGTAAGTGAAATTAATATTACGTAAAACTCTACAGATTGCCTTTGGGTGCATATCGGACGACAGGTGGCACTGCCACGTTCCAATATTTTCCATTCACAGAAAGGCTATCTATCAGCTTCTGTAATATATATACTCACCAAACCTTCTGCGTGACATACATTTGATATATAATATTGATTCAATTTGGCTGTATAACGAGTAATAGTCAAACAGTTTTTTTTTTATTATTATCATTCATAGGACATTGTTTTTTCCCCTAGGAATAAGTATACATCATCCCTGGGGGATGGGGGAAGGGTGGATAAAAATTTTCACTATAATTATCTTTCAAAAGAATTCGATATCACCTTTAAAACGAATAATTGAAACATCGTTTTCTGATGATTTAAAACAAATTTACCGTTTTTTTTTTTTTTTTTTTTTTTTTTTTCATTTGTAATAATAATAATAATAAACCCTTAGAAAAATACATTTTCTAAGATCTTCTATACAGCATAAAAATGATTGTCTTCTGTCATGAAAATCTATGCATTCCCCAGACCCAAAGTTTAGATACAAAAAGCTAATCACGGATGTTATTGAATAAGTAATATAGTGCTTTACGCGAGTTTCAAAGAAAATCACGGGAAAACTCCGAAAACCTAAGTCGACGAGCGTGACCAGGAATCGAAGCCAACACTTCCCGTCTGTAAGGTTCGAGAGTAGAACCTCGCGGTCTCTAATACTCATCGGGAAGTTACAGAATGAGTTTTTTTCTTCTTTTCTTTAAGCATAATTTTAAACTTTTATTATATTTTATTTATGATTCTATTTAAGTTTAAATGTTACTGATAAATTATCAATATTGATAATGTTGTTAAATCGTTACTCTGTTTGATTGTTCTTATTTTATTTTATTTATTTTCACTGAATATTTTATTCAATACTAAAATATACACTAAAACAAAATATGCTTTTCCCTTTAATTCGAGATTTTAAAATGGAAAAATAAAGTGATCTCATAAGTTTTTCAAATACTTTATAAAAATTTAAATAATTGTTTAACTACGCTCCATTTTTCCTTAAAATATTGACCATATGTTTTCTACAGCTATAAATGCTTAATAAATTTATGTTTCAAACGTTGAACTTTGAAACATGATTATTCCGGATGTAAGAAGGGAAGAGCAGATGAAACTGACATCTGTGGATTGCATTTATTTAATTCTCGCTGACCGTGCAAATTCAAAGGTCTTGGGAATGTCGTGCCGTTATGTGAAGCGGTAATTTTAAAACGTGTAATGTAATCTGTTTTGTTCAGTTTTCGCGTTATAATGACTTGGATAAGCTTTAGAAAAGGTAAAAATGTAATATTTTTAACCTGTAATATTCTCTATTTTCTATTTATTAAAGTCTTATTTTAATATCAATTAAACAATCATTTTCATATCTGCGTAAGTTCTTAAGCCTAACATTTGATACTTGTAAGTAGCATTGTATCGCAGAAAAAACTGCTCCTGTTACAGAAAACCGCTTAGAAATTATGGATTCATTTTATTAATTCAGTCTTCTGAGATGGAAATTGTTAAAATGACTATTTTTGGTTATTATGCTTCTGAATGAAGTAACATAAAGAATTTAAAAGATGAGAGCTAATTTTAAGTGAATGCCCTTCCAGACTGGTCATTATGTATTTTAAAATGCTAGTTGGAAGGGTGTTTTCTTGGAGAAATTCTTATGAAGAAAATGAGGAAGGTATGTAATTCTTTTTTTTTTTTTCTTTTCTTTTTAAATTCTGAAGTATTTATTTAATGTTTATATGATAATATATATACAATCTAGGTTATGCAAATTGCATATTTTTAAAATAATATCCTAAGTTTCACCGACTTACAATTTTAAATATCTCTTTACTGTTATTTATTAAATAAAATATATGAAATTGTTTAACTGCATAATAAAACAAAGATTCAATTCAATTTTATTCCACATCTTTATAAAAAAAGATATTCTGCTTAAAAAAAAGGACGATTTACTATATTATTTATTAATACTAATAATATTTACATTTATCAATTATTTAATATGCCATGATAGCATAATTACATCAAATGAGGTAAAAATTGCGTTGACTCAATTTAAAGAAATTTAAACATTTAAAAAATACCAATTACATTGCCATGTGGAATAAATTTAAATACCTGCAAACATCATTTTTGTAAACTGCTGCTGTAAACTGAAAATATGTATGCACACATGCACTGAAATTTAAAAATATGAAGTATGTTAAATATTTTAGAAAAATATTATGATTAAATATATATATATATGTATTTAAGTATTTGGACATTTTAAAAATTTCCTCCTTATAACTAATTTTTAATTTTTTGTTTCAATTTCTTATTATTATAAATTAACAATATATTCTAAACTCAATTATATATTATTTTAGCGGTGTATTGGTACATTCATTTTTGAAATTATTTTTATGTTGAAATATTAAAACTTTCTATAAACTTCAGCATTCAAATATATTTATAAACTATCCATGGACTTACAAAGTAGTACCCAGAAATGTTTAGAATATACAGGGTGCAAAGTCGAGAGCAGGCCTTTATTTGCGCAACAATTGGTCTCAAACGTCCTCCAATAAGAAAATGTATTTAAAAAAAAAATGTAAGAATTCATTATATGACATGTTTAAATTTAAAAAATCAATTTACTAAAAATCACAAAAACTGATAATTTTTATACAATTTTCATGACACTAATAGTGTAAGTTGAGTTCTAACCTAAAAAATATAACACAAAAAGTTTCACTTTTGTGCACCCAAAATTGTCTGAGATAGTTAGTTTCAAAATTTAGGATTATTTCGCATTTTCTCGGGCTTTATTAAAAAGTCAATGAAAAATTCTTTAATAAACCCAGGGAAAATGCAAACAAAGTCCAATTAGGATTTTTAAACCGATCCCTTATTGAAGGCCAAAATATGTGAGAAAATCCAAACTTTAAATATCATGTTCCATTTTGGGAGAATAGAAATGAAACTGTTTGTTAGGATGAGTGTCAGTTTTCTAAATATGATTATAGGGATCTGGGACTATGTAAAAATTTAGTTTTTGCAATTTTGAAAAAATAGATATTTTAAATTTAAACATGTTATACCACAAATGCTCATATTCTTTAAAACACTTTGTAACTGAAACTATATATTTGCGACCAATAGTTGCGGAGATAAAGGTATTCTCGTCACAATGCTTTGCACCCTGTATTTAAAAAAAAAAAAAAAAAAAAAAAAAACATATATATATATATATATATATGTGTGTATATATATATATATATATATATATGTATGTATAAATGAATTTTTAATCTTAGTTAAAGCCAAGCAACAGATATAAGATCCCTGAAACCACATACGTCAATGAGAAGAAAATTACAACAAATTTAAATAACCTGGGGAGACTGATTGTGATTTATTGAAACATTTATATTTTATTTATTGATTTTTATTTTATTTAACTTCAGTCTAATCTTAAATTTATTCCTATATTGTTAGTTGCAATTTTAATAATTTTGCCGGTGCGTAAAAACCACATGAAACTCAAATCAAAAGATACAAACAAGCAACGAGGAAATAAAAAATTAAGGCAGCATTTTAAACATTTTTTGTAGGAAAAGCTTAGAATGGTAGAAAAAAAAAAAAAAAAAAAACTCGTCAAGGGTGACCCTTTTCGTCGTTGAGCACCAATGTACGATTTCGTTCGTTAGCAGCTATAATAGCAAATTGCTAGCGGGCACCCTATCGTACAAGAAATTAATTGAAGTTAGAAATGAAGAATAAATTGGAATAAATTATTTACTTCAAGAAATCAGAGAATCAAACAGAAAACAACCATGAAAAACAAACATTAATCATAGGATGACGCATTCGGAATCACAAGGATTAAAACAAGCAAAATAAATCAAGAGTTTAGTTGTATATAGCAGATGAAGAATAATGATACAACACAGCAACAGGGATATAAATTACTTTTTTTTAAATTCAAATATTGTTTGAGAAATTTTAACATACTTACTATTCCTTTAATTTCAACGTATATGCATGAAAAATTCCATATTTTATGACTGTAATTCCCAAAAAGTGTCATAACGTGCCTATATCCCTTTAAAAAATTCCTTAAATTTTTGCATTTTTAAAAAATTTCTTTTTCCTCTAATCTGAAGATAATGGCGTTATAGTATTAATTAAGAAACTTTGAATAAACACCATAAAATGCAAGAACTCGCAACTGCTACAAACAAAGCACGGCTGCTACAAACAAAGCGGCAACGCATTCCACACACTCAACGTGCTTGTTTGCAGCTCTCGTGCCTACAATGTTCGCCTGATGAAGGGTTGTGTCTTCTTTTGACCCGAAACAGTTGGTGCGAATTCTCGTATTTTATGGTGTTTATTCAAAGTTTTGTAATTAATACTATAACTTCATTATCTACAGATTAGGGGAAAAAAAGAATTTTTTAAAAAATGCAAAAATTTAAGAAATTTTTTAAGGTATAAAGAGACGTTATGACACTTTTTGGGGAAAGCTGTCATAGAATATAGAATTTTTGATGCATATACGTTGAAATTAAAAGAATAGTAAGTATGTTAAAATTTCTCAAACATTATTTGAATTGAAAAAAAAAGTAATTCATATCCCTGTTCATGTGTTGTATCATTATTCGTCATCAGCTATGTAATTTTTACTTCTAAACGCTCGTACTGAGGGGATTTTTTTATAATGACGTCACATTTTTTTTTTTTTTTTTTTAACTACACTATTTTAGAACGTTTACAGTACGTTTTCTGGAACGTTCTGAAAATGTGTATAACGTTTTGAAAACGTTCTAAAAACGTTTAGAACGTTCTGAGACCGTATACATAGAACGTTCTCAGAACGCTTCTATAACACCGATGGTGATAGTTACACGTTCATTGAACGTTCTCTGAACCGTACTATTGTACGTCTTCAAGATGGACAGATAGACGTCTATAACACGTTCAAAGTGAACGTTCTTAGAACGTGTTTGCAGAACAATTTTTGAACGTTCAGAGAACGTTTCGGTGCTGCTTGGGATGGCTTTGAATCCTCATTTCTATGTTAATAATAATCTTCCTGACTGTTTACAAGCAGCAGTAAATGATGGAGTGGATGAAATTGCCATTTTAATTGCTGCTAAAGAGGGTTCGCTGCCTGCATCCAACCCCAAGAAACTGAAAGCTGAATTTTTAAAAATAGTCGGAAAAACGAATGTAATAGAAACGCTAAAAATGACCCGTCAGGGTAAAGCTCTATAGTGATTACGAAGTCAGTGGAAGCGGCTCAAAAATTTTTGCAAACAAAAACACTTTTTGACATTGTTGTTGAGCCGTATATTATTAAAGAAACGATATCCACGAGGTTCCTCTTGCACAATATAGACATAACCATTTCATGCCAGGACATTGCGGAGGAATTGGAATTGCAGGGAATAATCCCTCTTGAAATTAGACGGTTCCTTAAAAAAAGTAACGACGGTCAAATACCTTTGACTACAGTGCTAGTCACAAAGTTGGGAACCCAGCTGCCTAGTCATGTCAAGTTATGGTACCAGAATCATAGAATCACTCTATTTTGGGACAACCCACGGCCATGCCGGAATTGTTACAAATTTAATCACAGTACACAGTCGTGTAAACAGTCGCCGGTCTGTGTAAAATGTAGCGAGAGTCACTCTGGAGTCTGTACCGCGACGTCATTGAGATGCGTAAATTGTAAAGGGGGGCACGAAGCTCTTGACAAAACTTGCCCGTTGTACTTACGTGAAGTCAAAATTCAAAAGTTCCGCAGCGCTAATCACTTGACTATAGCTGAGGCCAGAAGAAAGTTTTCTGAGACTGAGGGAGTCAAAACCCAAACTTATGCTAAAGTTGCAACTAGTACTCCACCATTGCCAGACCTTGTCACTAAGTCGGATCTAGAAGCTTCCTTGAAAGATCTGACATCGTCTATGATAGAACTGGTGCAACAACTTATGGCTTCCCAACTTCAAACGTTTCAACAAATGCTGGGATCCCTAACCCAGACGCTAGCTTTATCCCTCCGTCCGTCAGCTCACGGTGTTACCCCTTCATCTACAGCATAGGTTCCCAACGTGGGCGATAACGCCCCCTTGTGGGCGTTTGAGGCTTTCAGGGGGGCGGTAAAAGACCCAGAGAAAATTAGGGGGCGTTGATATGGCATGGAGGGGCGTTGGAAGATTAACCAAATATAGTCTAAAAAAGACTTAAAAATCATGATGATAATTCATTTCTATCACATGTGCGAAAATTCACATATTTCGATATGAGACTTCACTGTTGAGAGAAAGAGATACCTCTCTTGAATATACGGCTTTGTGGCTGCATGCGCCAAAACTAGCAACCTGTCTTGCCAATTTGGCGCGATACACTCCTCGCGGCAACCCTGAAGCTAGCCTATTTCTCTAAAACTTGTTCATCGCATCACGTACTGCGTACGATGAAAACGGCATTTGTCGGACCCATGTCGGAAGCAAAAAAGAAGATTCGACAGTCTAGTGTGGATTATATAAAATACGGATTTATCGAAAATCCCACAAATCTATCATCGCCAATGTGCCTTATTTGTCAAAAAACATTTTCGAATGAAGCGATGAAACCTTCTAGGCTTCAAGATCATCTTAATAAAATGCATCCGAATAAGAAAGATAAAGATATGACCTATTTTCAGAACATAAAAAAAAAGTTTGAAAATCAGTTAAATGTATCAAAATTATTTTCATCAGCTTCTAAACAAGATGATGACGGACTTCGAGCTTCGTACAATATCTCATTGTTGATTGCTAAAACAGGCAAGCCACATACTATTGGGGAAGATTTAATTTTACCAGCAGTTAAAGAAGTAATAACCACCGTGCTCCATAAACCAGCTACAGATATTATCCGAAAAATTCCTTTGAGCAATAATTCTGCGCAAAGACGAATTGATGAGATGGCTGAAAACATTGAAGAATCATTGTGCAATTATCTGCAGATTTGTCAATTTTCAATTCAGCTGGATGAGTCCACTTTACCAAACAATAAAGCATTGTTATTGTCATACGTGAGGTTTATCAAAGATGAAAAAATATGTAAAGAAATGTTGTTTGCTACCAATTTGGAAACAGATACAAAAGGAGAAACCATATTTGATACACTGGAAAAGTGTTTTGATGAAAAGGAAATTCCTTTTAATAATATTTTGTCAGTTGCTACGGATAGCGCACCGGCTATGACAGGGCGTCACAAATGCTTTATAGCATGCTTAAAAAAGAAAGTTCCTGACGTGCCTGCTGTGCATTGCGTAATTCATCGACAGAATTCGGTTGCGAAAAATTTGAGCGAACGCCTCCATACATCACTGCAATATGTTATAAGAGCAGTTAATAAAATCAGAAGCAACTCGTTGAATGACAGATTATTTAGTCAGCTTTGCATTTCAAATGATGAAGATTTCAACCGACTGCTGCTTCACACAGAGGTGCACTGGCTTTCAAAAGGTACTTGTTTGACTTGACTTGATTTTACAATCTGTTTGAATCTGTGATAGAGTTCCTAGGAAACAAAAACACGGAATTGCGCGACAACCTCATTCCATCAAAGAACGATACTGCTTACTTAGCAGACCTGTATAAATTGTTTAATGATATCAATCTCCAACTTCAAGGAGACGGCTTTAACTTGATTAAGACTAAAAATAGCGTTGCTGCTTTCGTATCCAGACTGCTATTATATAAAAGAAATATAGGCAGACGTGAATTCAATAACTTCCCATGTTTATCAGCAGTATCATTCAAGCACGACGACTTGCTTGTTTACTGTCAACACTTGGAAAACCTCTACAATTACTTCAAGGAATGATTCCAGGACATTTTAAACATGGACACACCAGACTGGGTTTTGGATCCTTTTTCCAATGTAAACACAGCAGGATCATCTCAGTTAGAAGAAGAACTAATAGAACTGACGACAAATGAGGAATTAAAAATTAAATTCAAGAATGGCTATCAAGAATTTTGGCTGCAGAAGTCGATTTCGCAGCTGTATTCAGGATTATGGTTGATTGTTCAACAATTTATGGTAGCATTCCCATCTTCATATTTAGCAGAACGTGGATTTAGTGCTGTAGCAACATTGGTAACGAAAAAGAGAAATCAGCTCCATGTTACTGAACGCGGCGAGTTACGATTGTTTTTAAGTAAAATCGAGCCTGATATTCACAAGCTCCTTAACATGCATCAAATTCAGCCTTCTCTTTATTTGTTAGAAATTCGATGTCTTTAAATTTTAATAAAAATACTTTTTAATATAATTAAGCATTCGTTTTGATTGTTCTCTGAAACTGCCAATTTATTTATTTAGAAAGCAATAGTTTATTACGGATTACTTCGTATCATCAAAACCCCTGCCTGTCCTTATAACAGGTAACCTAAAACTTTTATTCCTCTTTTTTAAATAAAGAAGAAATTCAGTAGCGTTTCAATTACAACAATATTCTATCTAGTGGTATTTTTTTTTTTAATTCTTATTTTTTACCATGCATTATGTACGCTCTTATTTTTCTGGAGTGGGAGGGGGGCGGTATTGAAATATTCACTAGAAAAGGGAGCACCAGTTCAAAAAAGGTTGGGAACCTGTGATCTACAGAAACAGACAGTTCGGAATCTCAAGCAAAGAGGTTACTAAAAAAGAAAAAACTAGAACTCGCCCTGCATTCACCTACTCTAAATGCCACTCTGATGGATACTTCGGTTCCACCTACAGATAATAGCCAAATAAGAACTCTTCCTCCCAGCGAGATACCGTCATTTGGTCAAGCGCCTGGGTAAAAAAAAAAAAAAAATAAAAAAATAAAAAAATAAAAAAAACTTTTTGGCCGGAGGCCTCTTTTCTTTTCCGTTATTTTTGTTTTTCTAATGGGAGTCTCCTTAATCCACTGGAATATTCGCGGAGTCCGAGCAAACTCTGCTTGGCTCCACCATTCGTTCTTTTCTCGTTCAGATTTTATTTGCCTCCAGGAAACGTTCCTGAGCTCTTCACATGATTTTTCTCTTCCTGGGAAGGTTGTCTATCGGGCTGATAGGCACCTTCAACACGGTGGTGGTCTCATTACTGCCGTCAATCGCAAATTTTCCTCTCGTCTTCTTTCACTTCCTAGCTCTTCCCATGGCAACGAGGTCCTGGGTGTTGAAGTTAAGCTGTCATCTAGTTTCAGGCTTCAAATTCTTAACGTCTATTCTCCTCCCGGCAGGTTTGACTATGACTGGTTTAACCAGGTTCTTTACCTTTGCAATAGTTCTTTCGTAATAGTTGGTGATTTCAACAGTTATCATACGAGTTTTGGTGGCCGTCGGGATTCTCCTCAGGGCTCGAGGGTCATCGACTGGATCATAAACAACAATATCTGTCTTGTTAATACCTCCGTTCCTACCCATGTTTCTCCGGGGGGTATGAAGGGGAAAAGACCCCGTGAAAAACATCCTTTTTAGAATATTTTGCAGAGCTTGAAGGAAAGTACATTGCGACTAAATAAATAACAGATACTAAATTATTTTAACTATAGAACGTTTATTGAAATTAAATTTTAAAGCAAATAATAATATTATTATATAATTCTGGGCAATAACAAAGGTTCGAAATTTAAATGGAAGTCGTTATAATTGGTGAGAGAGAGAGCTAACGTACAACGTATTTAAGAGACGGCGATTATTATCAAACTGTCCCGGAAACAAATTCCGCAGCCAAGTTGTTAACTGCCAGATAGAGATAATATCTTTATATTTTGAAGCCAAGGGCGCCAACACATCTTCTTTTGTGTTAATGTTATTCCAATGAGAAATTTTAAAAAATAAATGACGGTTGAAATTATGGCAACCCTTTTTGGCATAAAATACATTCGCCAACGAATACTGTTGGAAAAGACAGGTGCAAGTAATTAAGAAATATTGCGAAAATTCTTGCGACATAATGTCTACATAATGAATCATTAATAGCTGCAGTTAAATAGATTATCTGTATATAAAATAAAACAAAATAATAAAAAGATATAACGGAAAGTTTCCAACGTACATTTACAGCTATAAATATAAATTAGATTTATTGGGAAACATAGTGAAATGGAAATAAAAATATAATTACTTTAAGGGATAATAAAATTAAATTGTGTTTAGATCCCTACATATATATATTGCATTAAGCTAAAAAGAAATCAATGTATTTAATACTGAATTTGTTCTTAAAATTAGAAAATGATAAGTATTTTAATTTTGAATACATAATTTACTAAAATTGAAATAAGCTTGACCTAAATACAAAGGATTATAAAAGTTAATACTTTTTAATTGTGAATAAATAGATCTTTAATTATAATTGAATAAATTTGGTAAAATAAAAGGATATGTGAGGAACTCCCTCACATATCTCTCCCGGTTGCCATGAAAATTTAGCTCTCTCCACCACAATACAAAACAATAATCCAAAAATATACAAAACAACCATTATCATGTGTGTAAAGTATACAAATACTGTCAATCACATGCAAGATACTGTCATGAAATACATGCGTGTACATATATTCTTCACACAAAAATTTTAAAATGAATGTCTTGACAAATAATTTCTTGATCTTGTTACAGCTGATATATTGTAATACAATTCTTCTGAAAAGTAAATTAATTAGTTTCATAGAATACATTTCAATGAAATGATCTTTTATTGTCAATCATGTTTAAATCAAACAATTTCTATTTTCTCGTCAAACAGTATATTAAATATACCTATTGAAATAATTTGAAGTATTAAAAAAAATTTGTGATATAGAAAAAATTAAAAATGATTTTCTTCTTGAAAAGGAAAAAAAAAAAAATGTGTTGTCAACAATAGAATCTTATGTAATTAAAAAAATAAGTTTAGAAAAAGTGTACTTAACATTGAGCACCACTCATGCCATTTCACCAAGATAGGGGAAGAAAAATGTGAACCCAGCAAACAGCCAAAATAGCAAGTGGTTTGTGAGGCCACTGCCAAATATAGCATACTGAGCAAAATGTGTGACTCAAAAGAGGCTTGATTTTTATGTGTGCATGTCTATGCCACACAAGCATTCTGAGAAAAATATGTGTTCGTGTATAAGAAGAAAAAGTGTGATTATTGAAAAATTTTGCAAGGAGTATGACCGTGACATCACACTCCTGCAATAAATTTCCTAACTTGATGAAAGAGAAAAAAAAAAAAAAAAAAAAAGTGACTGAGTGTTCCCAATATATAACATGAAAATAGTTAAAGTGTGCAAAATTATTATTATCTATTAAATGAAAAAAAAATTTTTATTAGCACAACATAAAAAAAACTCCATTATTATTAGTAAATATTAATAATATAAGATTGATCAAACTTTAATTGTCTGAAATATATAATTGGAAAGGAAAAAAATATCCATAATATTAGCATTGTGACTAATACTTTTTATTTCATTAAATTATATCCTTCTTTTTTTTTTTTTTTTTAAGTAAAAGAAAGATTTTTTTTATTAGATCAATAGAAAATTTTTGCTATCTATATCTTGTCAAAACAAAATTTAAGAATAATATTTACATAAAAAAAATCAAAACTTATAATGTTTATGAAATGACAAATATCCATTCACCTCTGGTGGCCAGCCATTGGAAAATAAGAATCCATCATTTCAAAAGAAAAAAAAAACAAAAACAACACCTGAGTATTCTTAGTTAACATCGAATACAAAGGGTGTTATAATAGGTTATAAAATATTTTTCTTTAAATATGAATTATTATAATTGTAAAATTTTATTATCTGCTTAGTAGATAAACAATAAATTAAAATTATACTTAGTCTTCCAGTCATTTTGTCCCAAAAATTTTTATTCACTATCCTTTTATTTTGTTTCATTTCATGTAATTAATCTGAAAATAAAGGTATATTAGTGAAGGATATATACACTCCATGCAATATATGCAAACCAGCATCACAAACTTAACCATATAAAATTGAACCATAATGAAATTTCTTTGCCCTTTGTCATTTATTCTTATATTAATTTTTGTAAGGTACCTAGGTTTTTTGTCTTAATTTTTTTTTATATATTTTTTTAAAGTGCACTTGTGAATGAAAAAAATATAAAATGAATGTCGACATAATAATAAATTTGTACATCAGTGTGTAGACAGGCCTTTTTTTTTTTTTTTTTTTTTTTTTAGCAATTGAGCAATACTTAAAATATATATTTTTTTATATATAGAAATGCAATCACATGCATAATGCTCAAACAAGATCTTTTAACATTCAGCTCAATTATAAAATTGGCAATTATAAAGCCATGAGCTAGTGCCATAGATATTCTGATCAGAAAAAAAAAATTTATATATATTTTTTAAATGCAAGCTATAGCACTCAAAAAAAAATAACACAGCATGTGTTATACACATATATATTGCTTATATATATGTATCAGTAAAATTATGTGATAAGAAACTATATACAATGTATTGTAACACAAAAAAAAAAAATCTATATACATATGCACAATAGCGAGAAAAATTTGAAAAACACAATATGGCCCATGTGTCCATTCATATTTGTTTACAAATTGTATGTGTAGGCAAATTATAATGAGCAAGTGAGAAAAATAAAATGTTAATGCCTTATATGTAATAAAAATTCCAATACTTGAAATAACCATGTGTATAACTCTGTATATTTAAAAGGCATGTATGTGTAATGAAACTCACAATGAGAGGAAAAAAACTTAATGTTTTATATTTAATAATATAATTCCAATATTTGAAATCATCATGTACACAAATTACGTAAGTTTAAAAGGTATGAATTTGTATTAAAAAAATTGTGTATATATATATATTTCCCTTAATTCAAAAGTTAAGGTTTATTATATACAAACTAATAAACACCAGTATATGTGTATAAAAAAAAATATATGTGTGTGTAATTCTTGTAAATAGAAGAAATATTTCCAAACGCACGGCTAGCACATAAGCTAGATTTACATGCACATATTTCCAAAAAATTAAAAATTAATATGTTTGACCAAAATATTGTGTGTGTGTGTGTTATTTTATGAATTGAGAAATATTTCAAAATGCATGGCTAGCATATAAGCTAGTTTTACATGCAATATTTCAAAAAAAATACATAAATAAAATTGTAAATATGTGTAGATACTTATAGAAAAAAAAATAATTGAAAACATTGTATTTTGTGAAAAGATGAATCAATTCCATGATATGGTTATAATAGAGAATATAAAATTCCTATTTTATGTTTGTGTACATCTCATATATTTTGAAAATAAAAAAACTAGAAAATAAATATTGTATAACATATAGAAGTGAAAATTGGTAATAAAATAAAATGTAAAACAATAGTATGTAAAAGTAAAAAAAAAATTGTGTAAGAAGAAAAAAAATGTATGTGTGAGAAAATTATGTCCCTATGAAATTATGTATTCCATATAGTTATATAATCAAGAAAAATTAAGTGTCATGTAATAATACGTCTTTGCAATTGGTTATCAATTTGCAAGTTTTAAAATAATACTGCATTTGAATTAAAAAATTATTTGTTGAAAATGTGTGTGTGAAGTACACCTACGTGCATAACTGAAAGTGACCATATGGCAAGGCTGAGATTGTCAGATTTACATGCCATCACCTTCAAAAAAAATAGTGTATTAAAAATTGTGTTAAATCTTTTTTTTTTTTTTTTTTTTTTTTAACAAACATCAGTAAATTTTTAAACTGGCACTGTATGTAACAAAAACATTTAATGAATATGTGTGTATATCTTTACGAAGTTGTGTATAAATAGGAAATTAAATGTGAAAACACAAATTTATGCATTTGTTGTAAATGTATTATAATTATATAATTTCAAGAAAAAAGAGTTTTTGTCAACAATGATGTAAAAATGAGTTTTAAATCTTTTTTTTTTTTTTTTTTTTATGCATTGGGAAATCAAAAAAATTATATAAAAATCAAAACTCAAAAAAATTTTTTTTTATCAATATTCTGCATAATTTCAATAGAAAAAATGTGACAAGGTTCTCAATATTATTTATTTACCCCTGTCTTAATGTTATCCCAATTAATCTACTGTTATTATTACATTTAAAGAAGTTTCATGAAAACGAATTTATGTATCAAAAGGAAATTTTGAACCACATTCCAAAAGTAATTGATTGTAAACATTTGTCAGAAAAATATAATGTTTCACAAAAATAATGTTCCGCTATTCATCATCCCTAACTGTAAAAAATATATCGGTCCAGCCGAAGTAATTTGTTTAGACAATGCACAGCACAACACTAAAAGAAACTCATACTCTGCAGAGCCTTGAGAAACAGTGTACAAGTCACTCCCTTCGGAAACATTACATAACTTGACAACAACAAAAAAAATTTGTATATTAAATTTTGACAAACAAAAAAAACGAAGTGTATGTATTAAAAATTAAGAATTTATAAGGAGAATGAATACCTTAATCAATGATAACAAGAATATTTTCAGCAGATTAATTAAAAAATATAAAACATGTCTATGATAAATTTATAAATGTTTACTTTTGCCAATGGAATTTAAATAACTCTTTTCTTTTCCTTTTTTTTTTTTTTTTTTTTTTTTTTTTTTTTTTACCAATATTATGTACTAATTTATGAACTAATGTATCAATTCAGCACAAAATAAGAAAAGAATCTGAACTTAAAATATTTGAATATGAAAAATAAAAATAATACACTGAAATGCAATAAATTATTATAATATGTAAATTTGTATATATTATACATAAAGACAATATAAATTTCTTTCTTTTTTTTTTTTTTTTTTTTTTTTTAATATTATTGTTATCCTTAAAATTCAAAAATTATTATATATAAACGCGCTGGCAAAAACTTAGTAATTATGACTCTAGTATAATGAGTCTTTAAACACATGAAATTTATTTTATATATAAATTCTGAATGAAAAATATGATACGTATAATAAAAAAAAATTTGGAACTTTTCCCTCACCATATGCATATTTCTATACAAAACCAAAATTATAACTGATATTTTCAAAATTAAATGCAAAATCCAAAAATGTATATACAGTTTTACATGCTGATAACATATTTTATATACGGATAGTTTCAAAGGACGAATGCACAGATATATTGCTTTAAATATATATTTATATTTATTTTGAAAAAAAAATATCCCCCAAAAATTAAAATTATCATCTTAATAAAATATTTATTTACTTGCAAATATTCGTGCATTCCCATAGTAAAAATATGTATTTAAATAATTGAAGTATGAATGTAAAATAATATATAAAATGAATGTAATATGATTAAAAGTAAATAAGAAAAGAAAAAAATATAAAGTCTTATCTTTTAATATCCAGATCCTTCGAAAAGTGGATGCCAAATGCAGTACACATGTCCGCTGAACCGCGATTAATGTTCGTTGCAATTTTTATATAGTCATGTAAAATTACTAATGTCTCTATAAATTGAGTCAAAATAGTTATATAGATAAGTCTCAAATTTACAAAAATTCTTTGCAGGGAATATCCAATATCTGACATATTTATATCATTAATTACGATAGAAGAACGTCGATTTCTCGTTATCAGTAGATCTGCCGAAGAAATTATGACTCTGGCAAAGAGATAAGAAACCGGGTGAAAGCAAGTCATTCTCCACAGTTCACATGTACGGTCAAAAGACATCTCTTTTCCTTTCTTTACTGTTGGACGCCGAGAAAGCAGGAAGGCGAAAAAACTCGATTCGCACTTTTTTTTTTGAAGACTTTTAAAGCACTTTTTTTTTGAAGACACACTTTTTTAAGTATCGGGGAGAATCAGATTATGATGACATCATTAAAATATGTCGGCGTGTTTTCGTGTATGACGGCACAGGTAAAAGGAAGTTCTATCACAGAATACTGTACTAGGCCATCATTGTATCATAAATCCTTTTTTTGGATAATCAATCTTGTTATCTTTACAGTAAGAGGTGTTAGACTTCTATTCTATTTAGAAATAATTGAAAATATATACCGTTTCTTCTCAACGATGTCTTGAAGTATTATGAGTTGAGCAATATGAAAAATTCCGATGATATCAAGCAGGTATTTCAAAAGTTCCAATTTTCAAAAACTATTAGCTGATGACTTAGAAAGTTTATCTTAAACCAACGCCCCTCTCTCCCACCGAACGAACTTCCGACCTGCAAAGGCACCAATTTGTATGAAGGGGAAAAGACCCCGTGAAAAACATCCTTTTTAGAATATTTTGCAGAGCTTGAAGGAAAGTACATTGCGACTAAATAAATAACAGATACTAAATTATTTTAACTATAGAACGTTTATTGAAATTAAATTTTAAAGCAAATAATAATATTATTATATAATTCTGGGCAATAACAAAGGTTCGAAATTTAAATGGAAGTCGTTATAATTGGTGAGAGAGAGAGCTAACGTACAACGTATTTAAGAGACGGCGATTATTATCAAACTGTCCCGGAAACAAATTCCGCAGCCAAGTTGTTAACTGCCAGATAGAGATAATATCTTTATATTTTGAAGCCAAGGGCGCCAACACATCTTCTTTTGTGTTAATGTTATTCCAATGAGAAATTTTAAAAAATAAATGACGGTTGAAATTATGGCAACCCTTTTTGGCATAAAATACATTCGCCAACGAATACCGTTGGAAAAGACAGGTGCAAGTAATTAAGAAATATTGCGAAAATTCTTGCGACATAATGTCTACATAATGGATCATTAATAGCTGCAGTTAAATAGATTATCTGTATATAAAATAAAACAAAATAATAAAAAGATATAACGGAAAGTTTCCAACGTACATTTACAGCTATAAATATAAATTAGATTTATTGGGAAACATAGTGAAATGGAAATAAAAATATAATTACTTTAAGGGATAATAAAATTAAATTGTGTTTAGATCCCTACATATATATATTGCATTAAGCTAAAAAGAGATCAATGTATTTAATACTGAATTTGTTCTTAAAATTAGAAAATGATAAGTATTTTAATTTTGAATACATAATTTACTAAAATTGAAATAAGCTTGACCTAAATACAAAGGATTATAAAAGTTAATACTTTTTAATTGTGAATAAATAGATCTTTAATTATAATTGAATAAATTTGGTAAAATAAAAGGATATGTGAGGAACTCCCTCACAGGGGGATCTTCCACTTTAATTGATCTCTCTCTTGTTTCACCTGACCTGTTTTCGAATACCTGTGTCCAGGTCCACTCTGATACGTTTGATAGTGACCACTGCCCAATCAAACTTACTTTCGATAGGCTGCCCGGCTCTCGTCCGTGTCATAGTGTTAGGTTAAGGTGTGAATGGGGGTCCGCTACCGTTAAGCTTAACAAGGAGTTACAGGAGTGTAACTCTCCGTCCTATGAAGACGTGGTGAACATTTGTCAAAGGTCGGTTGCTGTTAGTAGTCGAAGGATTAGGATCTTGGATCGTGTTGGCACTCCCTGGTGGGATAGCCGCTGCAGTTATCTTCTTGGGCAGAAACGCAAGTTCCTTCGCTTGTCAAGAAAGCACCTAAGCTCGGCTTACTGGATGCAACACAAGCAATTTGCTGCTCGTCTCAAGAAAGAAATCAAGGACGCTAAACGTATGTACTGGTCCGAGGTCTGTAAAAGGAGTGGGAAGTCTGGCGATATCTTCAAACTTCTCAAAGCTCTCCAAAACCGGAAGAACCCTCCCCAGGAGTCCTATAACTACATTAGCACCTCAAATGACAGTAGGTTGGCTGCTGCTAATACTTTTGCTCACACGTTTGTCCGCCCCCCTATCGACTGCTACATCCCGCTGGACTTCAGTGCCAACGTGAATAGCAACATTAGGAAGCCTTTTGCTCTCTCGGATCTTCAACACGCCTTGCACAAGTCTTCCCATCGCACCCCTGGAAATGATGGTATTTCCCTCCGACTTCTCAAGTGCCTCGACAACAGCAGTCTGCTCAGACTTCTCGGTTGCTTTAATAATCTCTGGTTGGATGGTCGAGTTCCCAAGTCCTGGAAGGAAGCCATTGTCGTTCCTATCTTGAAGCCGGGCAAGAATTCCAGTTCCTCGTCTTCCTATCGCCCAATCTCCCTCACCTCTGTTCTCTCGAAGGTTTTTGAGCGGATGGTTCTTCGGCGGATGATTCCTTGGGTGCTCAAGAATGATGTTTTCCATGTGAACCACTACGGGTTTATTCCTTTTAGGGACTGTGCTCCTGCTTTGACGAAAATCTATGCAGATCTGGCGTCAGCTCGGCGGCAGAAGTGGTTTAGTGTCTTGGTCTCGGTGGATATTGCCTCTGCTTACGACTCTGTATGGCCGGACGGCCTGGCTTTTAAGATGCTGTCAGCGGGCGTTGATGGCCATCTCACGAAATGGTGCCATTCCTTCATGCAACGTGCTATCCAGGTTAAGTGGTTGGGAACTTTGTCTGCCCCAGTCTCGTCTTTCGTGGGGGTCCCGCAAGGGGCTGTTCTGTCTCCTTTACTCTTCTCCTTCTATATGAGTGATATCTTTGAAGCAATTGGTTCTCGGGTTAATGCTGTTGTTTACGCGGATGATACTTTCCTTTACGCGTCTGGCCCCTGCCTCGAAGACATTATGCATGATATTCAGGATACCCTTCATAATCTGGTCCGCTGGTGCAATTACTGGAAGTTGAGTCTCAGCCCTCATAAAAGTGCTGCGATTGTTTTCTCCAGGAGGAAAATCTCGCCTGATTCTAACCTTCGGCTGCAGGGGGAAGATATTCCCTGGGTGGTCTCCCTACGTATCCTTGGTCTGTTGTTCGATCGGGGTTTAACGTGGGGCAATCACGTCTCTCGTCTCCGTGAGAAGACTTTGAAGAAACTTAACGTTCTGAAGAGCATTAGTCATACTTCTCGGGGTGTTGGCACCAAAAACCTTCTCAGAATAGCGTATGCTACTGTTGTCAGTTCCCTGTATTTTGGTAGTAATGTCTATTCGTTTGCTTGTCCCTCCACTAGGAAGAGGTTAGAGCCCCTTTTGAATGCTGTGCTTAGGGTGGCTACGGGCCTCCCTCGGTGGACACCTATCCCCGTTCTTCGCCGGGAAGCCAACTCGCTTACTGTGGCTAGCCTTCAAGACCTCCATAGGGAACGCTTTTTCATCCGCCACTTGCTTTAGGTACGAGTTCGACGACCTGTTCGACTCCGACAACCTCCTGTCTACCTAAAGGACTATGTTAGGGATTAAAAACTTAATGTTCTCTTTGGGGCTAAAAATTAAAGGGGGGGGGTGAATGTGATGAAAGTTGTATACCTCATTTTGGCAACCCCTATATTTCATGACTGCTTTGGCAACAGTGTGTGTTGTTTACTTTTCGGATACTATAATGTAATGTGAATGATGTAGCATCTTCTCAGTTGATTAAAGTTATAATCGTCGTTTAATCTTAAATCATGTTGTTTTATGTCAATTTAATCAACTGAGAAGCAAAATAATCTTCGAACAATTCACTCTTAATGTAACATGGATCGCTTACTGAAACCAGACAAATTCGATGTGGACCCCACGTGTGCAAACGCCGAAGGAAAATGGCAGCATTGGAAAAAAACCTTTATCAACTTTTTGGATGGGATTTCTGACGTGACAGAGGCAAATAAACTGCCACTTTTGTGCAATCATGTATCGTTTGATGTATATCAGTACATCAGTGATTCCGTTAATTATTCTGACGCTATCGCTGTGCTCGATTCGTTATACATAATGAAACACAATGAGATTTTCGCTAGACATTGCCTAACGTCGAGAACTCAGCAAACGGGCGAATCTGTTAGCGAGTATTTGCAAGTACTTAAGCAAATGAGCAAGGACTGCAATTTTAAATCTGTTTCTGCAGAGGAATACAAAAATGAATACATCAGGGATGCCTTTATAAGCGGGCTGCGATGCCCTCGTATTCGCCAAAGGCTATTAGAAAACTTATCTGTTACATTAGATGGAGCTTTTGAACAGGCCAGAACTTTAGAACTAGCTGAATTGCATTCAGCATCGTACCTCACTACACCAAATCCTACCCCTACAGCTGCAATTGACCATGAAGCAAATCGGGTGGAAGATACAAATTCCATGACGGCTGCATCTACTTCATCCAGAGTAGAGAAGTGCTATTTTTGTGGAAGTGACCGTCATCCTAGATCTTCATGCCCCGCCAGAGCTGCTTCTTGCAGAAAATGTGGAAAAAAAGGTCACTATCAACGTGTTTGCAAATCTAGACTAGAAAGAAATACTGTAAATGCTACTACTTCTGCAGGTACCTTAGCATTAGTTTCAGGGGCTACACATTGCCTCCAAAAATCTATAATCAAAGCAAAAGTAAATGGGATTGAACTTGATGCTTTAATAGACACTGGAAGCAGCTTAAGTTTCATAAATCAGACTCACGTGGCTAAGTGTGGTATTCAAGTCAAACCATATTTTGGAAGGATATCGATGGCTAATTCTTCCATGACTTCTGATATTGTTGGTTGCTGTCAAGTAAATTTGAAGCTGAAGAACTACTCTTATAATGATGTCGAATTATTGATTATGAAGGACTTATGTACAGATGTATTAATTGGCCATGATATATTAGAAGCTCATTCTTCTGTGGAAATTGGCTTCAATGGTGACAGACCACCTCTTACTATTTGCTCCTTAGCCGTTGTACAAGTACCACCTGTCTCATTATTTGCAAACTTAACTCCAGATTGTATGCCTGTAATCACAAAATCAAGACGCTATACTGATGAAGATAATCATTTTATCACTGTAGAAATACAGAAACTATTAAAAGAAGGCGTTATAGAACCAAGTAATTCACCTTGGCGTGCCCAGGCATTTGTCATTAGAGGAACCAATCACAAACCTCGAATGGTTATTGACTATTCCCAAACCATTAATAAATTCACTATGCTTGATGCATACCCTCTTTAAAAATTGAAGAAGTAATCTCCAAAGTATCTAAAAACAAAATATTTAGTACAATAGATCTCAAGAGTGCTTACCATCAGTTATCTATTCTAAAGTCTGAAAGGCATTATACAGCATTTGAGGCATGTGGAAAGCTATATCAATTTCTACGAGTTCCATTTGGTGTCACCAATGGAGTGGCCTGTTTTCAGAGAGTCATTGATAAAATAATACAAGATGAGGGATTGAAAGGCACATATCCATATCTTGATGATGTTACAATCTGTGGGAGGGATCAAAATGAGCATGACCACAACTTAGAGAAATTCTTAACTGTTGCAAAAAAATACAACTTAACATTAAATGAGGATAAATGCGTTTTCTCAACTAGGACAGTACAACTGTTGGGGTATACAATCGAAAACAAAACTATCAAACCAGATCCTGAACGCCTTAAACCGTTAATGGAAATGCCCATTCCTAAAAATAATGCATCCTTACAACGTGCTCTAGGCATGTTTGCCCACTACTGTAGATGGATACCTAACTTTTCAAAGAAGATACGTCCTCTGTTATCTAAGAAGCAGTTCCCTCTCCCAGAAGATGCTGAGTTAGCTTTTCATTCTTTAAAAACCGATGTAGCCAATGCCACATTGGCTGCTATTGAAGATAATATACCATTTCGTGTAGAGACGGATGCTTCTGATTTCGCTATAAGCGCAACACTTAGCCAAGCTGGGCGTCCCATTGCATTCTTCTCAAGAACATTGAACAACTCAGAACAGAAGCACTCTTCCATTGAGAAAGAAGCTTATGCCATCGTTGAATCCTTACGTCATTGGCGACACTACCTTGTTGGTCGGCATTTTGAAGTTTTTACAGACCAACAGTCTGTCTCTTTCATGTTCAATCAGCATCACAATAGTAAAATAAAAAATGAAAAGATTATGCGTTGGAGGCTAGAACTAGCTTGCTTTAAATTTGATATCATTTACCGTCCTGGAAAGAAGAACTTGACAGCTGATACATTATCAAGAATAACTGCTGCAACTGGTTCAATATCTGACCTCAGTGAGCTGCACGGTGCTCTTTGCCATCCAGGAATCACACGCATGTATCACTGGGTTCGTAGCAAGAACCTACCCTTTTCTTTGGATGATGTTAAGAAAATAACTAATTACTGTACAATATGCTTAGAACTAAAACCTAGATTTACAAAGAATAAGGGAATATTAATCAAGGCGACTTCACCATTCGAAAGGCTGAATATTGACTTTAAAGGACCTCTTCCCACTACTACCAAGAATCCTTACCTCCTGACTGTGGTTGATGAGTTCTCAAGATTCCCTTTTGCCATACCTTGCTCGAACACTTCTGCTCCTACAATCATAACTCACCTGCAGAACATTTTCTCAGTCTTTGGAATGCCTACATATATACATTCTGACAGAGGACCTGCTTTTATGTCAAAAGAACTGAAATCTTTTTTAAATTCCCAAGGAATTGCAACCAGCCGAACTACTCCTTATAACCCACAAGGAAATGGACAAGTCGAACGCTATAATGGAATAATCTGGAAGACCATTCTGCTCGCATTAAAGTCAAAAGGGTTACGGGTGGAACAATGGGAGTTAGTACTGCAATCTGCACTACACTCCATACCCAAGCAGCACCGAAACGTTCTCTGAACGTTCAAAAATTGTTCTGCAAACACGTTCTAAGAACGTTCACTCTGAACGTGTTATAGACGTCTATCTGTCCATCTTGAAGACGTACAATAGTACGGTTCAGAGAACGTTCAATGTACGTGTAACTATCACCATCGGTGTTATAGAAGCGTTCTGAGAACGTTCTATGTATACGGTCTCAGAACGTTCTAAACGTTTTTAGAACGTTTTCAAAACGTTATACACATTTTCAGAACGTTCTAGAAAACGTACTGTAAACGTTCTAAAATAGTGTAGAAACGTTCTGAAAACGTTCTATACACACGTTCTCACAACGTTATGTAAACAATTTTTGAACGTTCTTTGTACGTGCTAAAAATGTCTTTCATGTATCATAAAATGGAAGAACTCGCAACAATTGTTCCGGGTCGAAAGAAGACACAACCCTTCGTCAGACGAACATAGTAGGCACGAGTGCTGAAAATACAAGAGCTACGTTGCAGTTTTTTTTGCAGCATTCGTGCCTACTTTGTTCGGTTGATGAAGGGTTATGTCTTTTCTCGACCCGGAACAATTATTGCGAGTTCTTCCATTTTCTTCGAATTCTTGAATTTTATAGTGTCTATTCAAAGTTCTGCACTTGTTATTTTATTTATATTTTATTTTTCTTTTTTTCCTTCCTTTCCTTATTTATCTTTTCTTTTTTCCTTTTTGTGCAGTGCATTGTAATATGGTATAAGAAACGATCAAGTATTTTGAATATTCTGGAAAAATATTTTAATTCAAAAACAAATAAATAAATTCAAGATTTGGAATATTTTGAAAAAATGTAAGATATATGCCCCCTGCTAACTAATTATTATTTCTCCCTAGATTTTGCATCATTATAATTTAACAATAGAATATAACCATATTTTGATATTGATTTTAATAAGTTAAGCAAAAAAACTTAAATATATTTTTATGTCTAAATTTTGAAACTTACTGCAAATTTTAGCATTCAAACACAAAAAAATTTTATTAAATTTTAAATTATCAATGGAATCTCAGATTAATGCCCAGATATGTTACATATTCTATTTTTAAACTATAATAATGCAGAGTCAATGGAAAACAAAAAATAAAAATTAGTTAAAAGAAGTACCCAAGTGTACAAAATTAAAACAATAAACTGTTTCCTCGTTTTTTTTTTTTTTTTTTTTTTCCACATAATTCTTAAACAAATAAACACAGAAGTATAAAATTTGGATAGCATGTTTTTTAAAATACCATGAATCGAATTTTATAGAACTTTAGCATAAGTAATAATTTTTAAACTAAAAATCAGTAAATTTTTCTCGAAAATAAACTTTGAAAAAATGAAAAATTTCAGCAATTTTAGAAAAGAAAACCTAATGAAAAATGGTCATGAAGGTGCATTACAGATAGGTTAAAGATGTACGTGCATCTATATTTTATTTGTAGATTAAAACCGAAAATTTATTCTTGTAGTCATTTTTTTTCTTTCTTTTTTCTTTCTTTATTTTTTCGCGTGTGAATATTTTTTTTTAATTTTACATAGAAACATGAAAATCGGATAAAACGTTCATTATTAAATTATTTATCGACGTTTTTTATTATTCTGGTGATGGTCACAGTTTATACAAATTAGTAATTATTATTATTTTTTTTTTTTTCAAAAATTCCGTTATTAAAGTAAAAGAGAAATGAACACAGAAAGAAAAATCAGGATTTTGTTTTTAACATTTGAGGGCATGTGCGTGTTCACTTGTCTATAATGCATCATTAACACAATTTTTCATTAAGTTTTCTTTACTAAAATTGTTGAAATTTTTCATTCTTTCCAAAGCTTACTTTTGAGAAAAATTAATAATTCTTACTTTAAAATTATTGCTTATGCTAAAGTTATGTAAAATTCGAATAATGGTATGATAAAGAACATGCCAGCCAAATTTTATGTCCATGTGTTTATTTGTTTAAAAGTTATGTACAAAAGAAGAAAATAGGAAAGAAGGTTTGTTCCTTTAATTTTGAACAGCGGTGTATTTTAAATACGTTAAATAAATATATATATTTAAATAGATTCCGTGAAATTTCCTTAATATTTTCATATTTCAAATCATGCGTATGCAAAATTTATTTAAATTATTGATTTTGAGTTTATAAATTTTGCATACACCATGCAGTGAAATATAACAGTATAAAATGTGGTAAAACTTTTTGAACAATAAATAAATAATTAATTAAAAGTTGTTTCTGCAAACAAAACAAATAATAAAATAATAATAATAAATAAAATAAAATAATTTAAAACATTTAGAAATATTAAGAATCACCTTCATATTGTTTGTCTATGTTTTTTTTTTTTTTTTCTTTATTTCTTTTCTTTCTTTCATTTTTCTTCCCTTTGGATTTTGTGATTCTTTTGTATGTACGCGTGCTTTCGTGTTATAAAATTGTCTTCAAATATAATAACATACAGTATTTTCATTTTTTTTTTTTTTTTTTTTTTTTTTTTTTTTGAAAACTATAATTAAAGAAAACTGAAAAGTTTTAAGATGCTCCTTACTGACTAATTATTATTCTTCCCTTTGATTTTGCATTAATATATTTTAACAATAGAACCTAACCATATTTGGGCAATTAATTTGCGAATTTCTTGTTAAGTTAAATATATATATATATATATAGATATATACAGTCGGTAATCCTAATCTTAGTCAGTGTAAGAACACGATTCGATAAAGATTTATTTAACAAAACCGTATGAAGTGTACTTTTTTACATAGGAATTTTTGCTAGTGTTCGGACACTTTTGTTACCGACTGTATATGTTTAAATACTGAAACTTATTGCAAACTTTTGGCATTCAAACATAGAACTATTTTTAAAACTTTAACTTATCAATGAATTCACAAATTAATACCTAGATATGTTATATATTCTATTGATAAAGAGTAATAATGTACAAATGATGGGAGAAAATAAAAATATTTAAGAGAAGTATTAAAAAAAATTTAAAATTAATTAATTAATCTATTTTTTTTTTTTAATCGATTTTGTGAAGATTTAATTTTAAAGTATTGATTTAGAGTTTATGAATTTTACTTACACATGCATTGAAATATAACAATATAAAATATGATAAAATTTCTTGAAAATCTTTTAAATATAAAATAAATAAATTTTAAATTTTAAAATATTTTTAAATTTTTTAGAGAGCCGGCTGCTAACTATTTTTCCCTTGATTTTACAATACTACAGTCTAACAATAAAATCTAAACAAATATACTTAAATATATCTAACATTAAATTGTAATAATACAAAATCGAATGGGGAAAGAAATAATAATAATAAATAATTAAAAGGTAGTTAGCATGAAAAATTTAAAAAATTAAAGTTTTCAAATTATTATTATTACTCTTTATTTATTTATTTATTTGTTTATTTTTTATGGTTTTTGAAAACTTTAATTTATTTAATTTTGTTAAATTTGAATGCAGATTTGGGCAAAACTATGGAAATCCTAGACTAGACATATGAAAATTGTGTAGAATGAACTTATCTGTGATAGTGTATCCAAATGTCAGGAAGAAATCTTAAACCACCAAACGCAATGAAAATAAAGACAGAAAAAGTTACCGTTATCTATCTTGGACCTTGGAGTCCGTGTTCGTGCTTCCGTTGTCATAACTGGCAAACCCAATAAAAATTTCACAGTTTGGCGAATTTTTTCGTTTTTTTTTTTAAAGATTCAAGATTCAGCAAAATGTATATCACTTTTATATTATTAATTGAAAAGGAATTTATTTTAATTATATTTATTATTTTTGTGAGAAATACAAAACTCAAGATTTTTTTTTTTTTTTAAATATTACGTGTTATTGCGTATCTATTTAATAATATTTTACAAAATAATTGACGTTTATTATGAAGTAAAATATAAAAATTTGATCGCAACTAAAATAATCGCATGCCTGCTTATATGAATCAATTACAATAAATTACAGGAAATGTTAAACTAGTGTCTTGTGACTATCACACAATTTTTTTCTTTATTTTCTAATACAATTCACATAGTTTAGATCAAATCACACATTTTACACAGTAAAATTGAAAAACAAAATAATATATATATATATATATAATAATATTAACTTTTTTTTTTTTAAAATATCGATAACTTTGTTTTACATTATCACAGATAATTGATTCAACCGTTCGTTTTAAAAGATATCAACGAGTAATTTTGAAAAAATATTATAAAAATTTACACACCCGAGGAGGGGGGAAGGATTGCTATTCTTCTTGTTAAAAGTCTTGTTCACCGTTAATATTTTTTAAAAAATCAGTTTGACAATGTTCAACTAAAGAAATTCCTATTGTGTGTATTTGTAAGAAATTTTTTCCTCTATTGTAATATTAAAAATTTTGAAAAAAATAAATGACAGTGCGACCTGTTGAGCGTTATATGTGTAAAAAAAAAAAAAAAAAAAAAAAAAAGGGGGGGGGGGTAATAATCACTAACTGATATCAAGGGGGAGCTAAATATAAGTTTTCAGGAAATTCTGTTCATTAGTTTTTGACCTAGAGTTGACACAAAATTCTTATCACACATATCCAAACACACAGACAAACTGGCATTTTCTAAGAAATATCAATTTTTTATTAGAACATCTTAAAAAGGGAAAAATCTATCGAAACGCGGGAGCCAAAAATATTTACGAATCAAACCTTTCTTCTTTTTATTATAGAAGAAAGTAATAAATAAATAAGGAAAACAAAATTTTTAGCTACTTTATTTTTTTTTTTTATTGTTTCAGCTTCTAAATTTACAATATCATAGATTATTTACAACGTATGATCACTTCACTGTTTATTATTATTATGTTTGTTACTTACATAAGAAAAAAGCACTAGATTTGTGAAAATGTTTAACTTCCGGTTTTCGATAAATATACACGTTTTGTGACTTCTGAGTATGATTTGGCTTTTTTTTTCACTTGAAAATGACTGTGAGTTCGTTAAAAAATAAAGAAATAAATAAATGTGGACGCGGTTTCTCACAAAGCAATTGACGCAAAGTAACATAACATTTGAATGGACCAGGAATTAAATTAGTGCTTATTAGCTTTTAAGATATTATCGTCCATTTTGTGGCGCTGATATAATGTGATCCCATATAAGGAAAGGTTGTATCAGAACTTGTATGATACATAAATGCACTAAAGTTATGTATGAGATCAGCATTATGTAAATCTCTGCTGATTCAATTTGGGTGCATATCGGTCGACAGGTGCTTCTGCTATGCTGCAATTTAATCTTGTTAACGGGAAGGCAGTATATCAGTTTCTATGATATTTAAAAGCATCACATTTCGTTTGTGAGATGGCTATTGTAAAGTTAAATAAATTAATTTTCCATATCGTCTATGTTAGGTGGCGCTACTACGTTGAAGTTTTACCCGTTTAGTTAAAATTTTATTTCAACTTTTGTCATCAAACTTGGTATGTGAAAAATATATTATTAAAATTTATTCTGATTTAATTCGGATACAAATTGGCAAACAAGTTGCGCTGCTATTACTTTTTACGATTTCTAGATGTCTACAGTCTACATTTCAGCATCTATTGCTGAAAATTACACGAAATTACATATATAAAAAGTTTATTATATGATGGTAAGTTGATTAAAATTCTGTAAATGCTAATCGTAGCTAACTTTGTTCATATAGAATGATATAAAAGAAAGTTTTGTGATGGTCCCAGCATAACTAATTTTGTATTATAGTTGTGTCACTCAACGAAAAAATAGTTATATTTTTATTGATACGAGTATAATACAGAAATTATTTATTTTTTAGTAATAAATTTAGTAATTAACAAAAGAGAAAAATAATTCGAATCTCATTGTTTATAAAAAAGTTCCCATCTCTTCTTCACTATATTGTTTAATTTAGTGATAAACCCTACAGTTAATGCCTTAAAATATGCTTGATTTCAAATGAAGAAGAAGAAATCTCCTGAAATCTATCTTTAGAGCTTTATATGGAAAATAAAAGTTTAAAATAGGTTATTTTTTATATAGCTCTTATATCGTATAAAAATTTCGTGCACATTATTGTTTTCTTGAGTAAATATTTATCGAGTCATGATCTTAGTCTTATGCTGTTCATAGAAAAGTAAGTTTGTGATAAAAAATAACGGTCAAACTATTAAAAAAAAAAAAAAAAAAAAAAAAGTATATGAAAAATGTGGATGTGTTCAGTAATTTTGCTGCCGATTGTATAAAAAGTTTTCTTGAATGATTATCAATATTGTATGAACAAAAGAAAATTCATTTCACAATCCTTAGTTAAAAAAAATCTGTGCATTTTTATACAAAATGTTATACCAGAGGTCTGCACGAGCCGAAAGTTTAAGGCCTGAGCCCAGTCCGGACGAAAACCGATAAAGTCAGGCTCGATGAAGAAAGGGGGGAAATGAATAAAAAACAACAAGAAAAAATTGCATGCATTTCTACGCTTTTTTATTTTTATTTTATTTTTATTTTATTTATTTATTTATTTATTATTATTGTTATTATTATAATAAGTATTAGTATTATTATTTTGTATCTAATTTTCAGAGGCTTTATTAGATTAGAATTTTTTTATTCAGAGGCTAAGCAATTTATTAATGGAAAATGATGCCATTCTCACGTAATATCCTGACAAAAATAGCGTTATAAACATACACACAATGACACACACATGCACTCACATATAGAAAGAGAAAGTTTTCTGAAATCATTTTTGGCTCTCATGATGTGTGGAACTTCAAGATATCGCAAAATTTTTTAATTACGAAAAATTTACAGACAAAAGTCAGATTTATTAATATAGATTTATCATAAAAGATTTTTTTTTTTCATTTATCAGACCCTTTCCAAACGCAAATAAATAAATAAATAGATAATGAAATAAAAATTACTTTTAGTTCCCCATCATACTATAGGTATGGGGAACTTAGGTATCGTGATAATTTTCGACCTCGGTTTTTGGACTTTTTTACACGTTTTCAGGTGTGAGGAATCCGAAAATGACAAAATTTGTATGGTGTCTGTCTGTAGGGTGTCTGTTAGTGTGTTAGTGTGTTAGTCTGTGTACACAATATCTCAAGAACAAATTGTCGAAGAGAGGTCAAATCAGTTTTAAAGTATTACTTTCGACACTGGCAAGAACCCTATTCATTTACAACATTCGAATTTAAAAACTTTGTAAGTTATTAGAAATTTACGATTTTCTTAACATGGGAGAATAGGACAAAACTTCACTTAAACGTGCATTAAATGGAAACTTTTTACTGTAAAAATGTCAGACCAGTTTTAAAATAGTTTTGATGCCGGAATGAACATTAGTACCTATAAATAAGCTACTTTGAAAATTTCGCAAGTCATTGGATATTTACGAATTTCTTAACATGGCGGAATAGGACAAAATTTGACATAAACGTCAATTTTGAGAGATATTTTCATCGTAAAGATGTCAGACTACTTTTGAAATATTATTTAGGATACTGGCATGAATATCATAGACTATGAATTTTCCAATATAAAAATTTCGTAAGTTATTGAAAGTTTACGAATTTCTTAACATGGCAGGATAGAGCAAAATTTCACATAAACGTCAACCTTGAGGGATATTTTCATCGTAAAGATGTCAAACCACTTTCGAAATATTATTTAGGATACTGGCATGAATATCATAGACTATGATTTTTCCAATTTAAAAAATTTGTAAGTTATTCGGAATTTACGATTTACTTAAAATGACAGAATGGGGTAAAATTGAGCATAAACTTCCATTTTGAGGATCATAAATACATTAGACAACTTCAAAATTACATTTATGATATTTTTTTTAACATGATTGAATACAAATATTCTAATAGGAAAATTTCGTAAATTATTCGTAATTTACGATTTTATCAACATAGCGAAATTGTAAATTTTTCATATAAATATGAATTTTGAGGATTATTGCATTGGAAATAGTAGCATGAAAACTAAACAACGGAATTGACCCTGATAAAATAAATTAATAGATTAGAATAAGATAAATATATCGAAGTGAACGAAGGATAGCCTATTAGGCGGGGATTTCATTCTGTCACTCTATCAAGCTTTGGCGAAATTCATTTCTTTTAACATGATTATAATATGTCTCGCACTAGAAATATATGAGAACATAAATAAGATGGGGAACTGAGCAGAGTCCACCTATGCCAACTAACTAGTTAATTATATATTACCAATATTAAAAAAAAAAAAAAGACTGTTTTTTATTTAAATTTTAATAATAATCTGGTGGCACTCATCCGACTTTTTCTTACTCTTACCTAGCATTTGAATGCTATAAACACAAATTGCGGATTAAGGTGTAAGGTAACAAGTACTATATATAAATCTACGTTTCAAATATTTCAAACTACTTTTAGGAACAAATAAATTTTGATGAATAACTCTCTTAGTGAGGGGAGTTAAATATAGTACTTACTATAAATAATTCTTGGTTGATATTAAATTCAAAAGTTCATTTGAAATTATTCAATCAACTTCGATCTGACCACTTTTGAAGCTTATTAATCTTAGTCAAATATTTTAAGTAGCAACCTCATAATCAACTTCAAAATACAAAATTTAAATTGTCTGCAAATATATGTTCTAAAGTTAGCTGATAACAGACATACACAAAGATTAACATTTTAAAATTTCATTTTAGTATTTAGGGACCCTCAAAACGTGTAATTATGCGCGAAACAAGCCTTAAAAATTTCACTTTAAAAATTTTTTATTTTGTTCTCTGCATAGGTATAAAGAAATTTTTATTCCTGGGTAGACCTGTAAAGGAGAGGAGAACGATTCTCATACCATATTTTCCACAAAACATGCTTTTATGCATATAAAAAATATATGTTCATTTCATTTTGTTTAGTACAGGCTATAGATGTTAAACTGTAAATAGCAAAAAATTTTACCCACATACTTAATGTATTTGAATTATTATGGATATCCCTGTACACGAACCATTTCCATGATCTCAACGAAAAGCTAAGTGCAGCATCCTTATATGACACTGATTTAGAATGTTAAGTTTTCATATTCTGGAATTATTTGTTTTTTAGCTATGCTGATAACAGGCACACACGCATAGACATACACAAAGACACACATACACACTCAGAGATCAAACGTAAAAACTTGATATTTGGAGTCAGGGGACCTCAAAACGCGTAACTATTAAAAAAAGGCAGTTTTCAAAATTTAACCCAAAAGCAATACTTTCTCTATCTTATCTAAGGATAAGAAAATGTATAAAAGAAAAGAAATAATTAAGGAGAGGAGAAAAAATAGCCAAAGTAGCGAGAAAGTTGCCAAACCGTTTGGTTTGACTTCCCGCAACAGCTGCAAATTAAAGCGCGAAAATCTTTGTGACTGCAATTCTGCTGAGCTGATCATGCATTATATTACTCATTCAATAACATCCGGGATTTTCTTTTTTTTGTTCACGATTTCCATTAGACTCAAATCTTAAACATTTTTTAAAACTTGTACATTGAGGCCATCACAAAACATTCGTCCATATTTTCCCATTCAAACTCTTGCAGTACAGAACATGTAATTTATTAAATTTATTATTTATCAAATACTTTCCTTTGGCGAATGCATACGATTTTCATAAATCAGAAGACAATCAGTTTTATGCTATATAGAAGATCTAGAAAATATAATCTTAGAAAACATAATTTTCTAAAGGTTTTCATTTTTGTTATTATTATGAAAAATGATAAAAAAAAATAGATAAATTTGTTTTTAAATCATCAGAAATTGATGGTTCAACCATTCGTTTTAAAGGTAATGTTAAATTCTTTTCAAAGATAAACATATTGAAAAATCTTCCATACACCCCTTCTCCTCCCTCGGGGATGATGGATACTTATTCCTTGCGGAAAAATTGATGTCCTATGAATAACCCCCCCCCCCCAAAAAAAAAAAAAAAAAAAAAAAAAATCTTGTTGACTATTACTGGTTATACAACCAAATTGTATCAGTAATATATCAAATGTATATCACAAACAAGGTATGGTGAGTATATATATTATAATATTATAGAAGCTGAGGTATAGGCTTTCCGTAAATGGAAAATATAGGCTTTTTATAAATTGGAACGTGGCAGCGCCACCTGTCGTCCGATAAGCACCCAAAGTCAATCAGTAGAGTTTTACATAATACCAATTTTACGTACAACGTTTAAAATATTTATAAATCACAGAAGTTGAAATATTTCGTTCCCGTTATGGGATTAAATTGCAACATAGCCACGCCACATGTTGGCCGATGTGCATCAGCAACGTTTTACATAAAATCGATTTCACATATAACTTCAGTATATCACAAAATTTAGAAGTTTTAGTTTAGTTTTAAATCACATAAGTTGAAATATTGCCTTTCAGATAACGGAATTAAATTGCAGATTAGTAACGCCACCTGTTGGCCAATGTAAACTTCCAAATTGTATATACACCTCCTCATACATACACCCCGTATATCAAGTTTAATGAATTTGTACACTATAGAAGCTGACATATAACCATCACATAAATGGTGGGATTCACTACGTAGCAGCGCCACCTATCAGGCGAAATATCCCATATGCAATTTTAAAAAAAAACACCAATTGAGGGCAAGTTTCAATTATGTAACAAATTTCGTTAAATTCTGTCCATTGATTTTTGAAATAAAATATCCACAATTTTTTTTTTCACCAATTTAAAATTTTGTAATTTTTTTTTCACTTCACCGCTACTACTTCTAGTTGAGCATTCTTCATTGACGTGCTAACAAAAGGTTAAACTGAAAATATAAAAAATGCCCTATCCGCTATCATGTTAAAAAGTTATAAATTTTGAATAACTGGCGAAGATTTTAAATTAGAATGTTGCAAATCTCTGAATAGGATTCTTATTGATATCATACGTGATATTTTAAAACTGGTCCGATTTCTCTGCAATCATTTGTTGTTGAGATATCGTTTACCCGGACTAACAGATTAACACACTAATAGGCACCGATACCCATTAACAGGCACCATACCAACCTTTTGATTTTCGGATTCTTCACACCACAAAACGTGTAAAAAATTCGAAAACTGAAGTCTAAAATTTTCATGATTAAACAAGTTTGCCTACCAATAGTATACTTAAAAATCATTTTGTCATGTTCGTTATAATTACACTGTTACAGAACGTGTTATGACGGTCATATACTTGAACGTTCTATATAGAACTAGAATTGTACGTGTTATAGATGGTACAGAGCAAACATTTTCAGAACGTTTTAAATAATACTATTTTTGAACGTACAATAGAACGTTCTATTGACACGAAACACGGTGTTTGAACTACTGTAACCGTTATTAGACGTTCAAAGAACGTTCTTGTGCTACTTGGGTACGTTCTCTGCTGTGCACCACAACAAATGCCACACCTCATGAGCGAATGTTCTCGCACCCTAGAAGGTCTTACTATGGTTGTGCTATTCCCACTTGGCTGACTCAACCTGGCCCAGTACTTATGAAGAATCATGTGCGGAACAGTAAATATGAACCTTTGGTGCAAGTCGTTGACTTAATTGAAGCCAATCCTGATTATGCGCATGTGAAGCTTCCAGATGGAAGAGAAACAACTGTATCAACACGCCATCTTGCTCCTAAAGAATTCCAGGTGCATGATGATGATTGTGATGAAAGTGTTATACTTGAACAAAACACAAAGCAAGAGGAGGATTCAGTCGCCCTGTCTGGTGATACTGTGGAAGGGCAACATGACAGCATATCACAACGACCTGTTCGACTCCGACAACCTCCTGTCTACCTAAAGGACTATGTTAGGGATTAAAAACTTAATGTTCTCTTTGGGGCTAAAAATTAAAGGGGGGGGGGGTGAATGTGATGAAAGTTGTATACCTCATTTTGGCAACCCCTATATTTCATGACTGCTTTGGCAACAGTGTGTGTTGTTTACTTTTCGGATACTATAATGTAATGTGAATGATGTAGCATCTTCTCAGTTGATTAAAGTTATAATCGTCGTTTAATCTTAAATCATGTTGTTTTATGTCACTTTGCGCTGTGGACATTCAAAGCAAGTAAACAATATCAATTCTATCTTTACTGCTGAAACTCTTGCGATTGGTCTGGCCTTGGACCATGCCCCTCTTAAGGGCAAGCTTATCATCTTCTCCGACAGCAAGTCTGTGATCACCAGCCTCCAGGCTATCAACTATCGCTCGTTAGTGGTGATTACCTGGGTTTACTGCAAGCTGGTCATGGTAGCCAGCCGTCTGGACAAGGTTCAGGTGGTTTGGGTGCCCGGTCATATGGGTATCCATGGGAATGAAATGGCCGACATGCTTGCTCGGTCCACCGTTTCTGCACAATCCTCGTTCAGCAAGGTGTCCCCAGAGGACATCTGTCGATACCTTCACACCATTCATAAAAGGGATGATGTTCAAGAGTGGCTCTTAGGGAAATACAGTGTGGATTTCCCCCACCTCACCAAAAGAAGCTGGGAGCATCGTAAACTTTGTCTGCCCAGGAGAAGTGAAGTCCTCCTCAGCCACCTGCGGACTCGAACGCTCCCCACCCGGGCTCTCCTCTACAAGCTTCATATGAGTGACTCTCCTCTCTGCTCAACCTGTCAGGTTCCAGAAACATGCGACCATTACCTCCTAGCATGTCGCCGCTACGCCTCAGCTCGGCATGATTTGTATAGCAATCTCAATCTCCTTGGTTCTTCGCCTTCCTTCAGCGATTTATGCGATCTAGCCGTCTCTGGAGTTACTCAAGCTCGTCAGTTGGTGTCTTTTATTCTCAAGTCTGACAAATTCTGACTTTGGCTTCGTCGTCTTATCCACACGTTCTTTACTGACGATGCAACCAGTTGTTTGTTTCCTCATAATTGATATCTTCATCGAACTTGTTTAGGATTAATAGGGGTGTAAAGCCTTGCAGCTATAAACCCCATGCTCTGAGGGTCTCTCCCTTCAAAACAACAACAACAACAACAACTCTCTAATACCCCTTTCCTTCTTTCCTCCTATATTACTCACGACTAAAGTAGAAACACATACCTCAACCCCAAACGATCTGTCTAATAAAACTAAGTTACCGCAATATGTATCTGCTTTCTTGTTTTAGCTCATTTGCTGCTATTGGCTCATTGATATCAGTATAAACTGGCCAATGACATTGCGAGCTTCAACATATGTTTATCAAACATGATCAAAGCCGAATTGCAGTATTTCAGACAATGATATCCGTAAGAAATCTCTCTCTAAATCGTGCGAACCTGATTACTGTAACTCTAAATACCTACTCCGAAATCGTTAGAGACGGAAACTTGTAACTGACCCTTCCCCCTTTTACCAACACGGATTGACAAGGGGTGGAGAATGATGATAAGATAAGCTGACAGTTGAAATGCTTCTTTGTTGAAAGAGAGGGTTGATAACTAAAGAATAGAATAGTGAAAAATGTTCAAGAAGAGCTGTTGATAATTTGTAAAATCAGTTAAAATACTGCTTGGCCGAACAGAACTTCGCATAAAAATTTTTATTTTTTCAATTTAAATTATATCTTTTAGATGACGATGGTTTTCATAGGAATCTTAAAATTAATAATAAAAGACATTATTTATTGTTAGAATAAAATAATGACAATTATTTGTTAAATCAGCAGCTTTATTATTATTGTTATTATTTTTATTATTTATGAACTAACAGAATATTCTGCATAAAACACTGTTTTAATTAAATATTAATGTACAGCATTTTAATATCCTGTAACAGGTTTTTCTCTTTTTATATTCAGTACCTGAATTACAGTTTACTTGGTTTCATTGTAAAAATTATTAATAGTGTAATACAATGATTCGTTTTCGGAAGTGTATTATATATATATATAGGTAACTATTTTAACGAATTTATGGGTTTAAAGATAAGAAAAACAAAAAAAGGGGATTGCAAACCAATGCGCAGAATTGCTACAAAAGGAAATGAAAAACTTAAATATAGGAATAAATTATCAATGAATAAAATGAAAAAATCCCCCCTCCCCTCCCCCCCAAAAAATATATACATATATGTATATATGTCTCAGCGGAGCGCTGGCTACCAGTAAAATCTAATTTTCATGGAGATAAGACGAATTCAAATCGAATTACCATCGGAAACCCCTAAATCTAGCAATTTCCTACAAAATATTCTTCTAGGTTTTGCGTTTGCTAATATTTAAATCTATTACCTAATAATCAGATTTATTTTTCATCTAAAAAAAATCTGTAACTCTATCTATATATATATAGATCATGAAAAACGGCAGTTTTTCTAGTGACGCAAGCGCAAAAACAAACGAACGCCACGACACTCAGCGGAAACGGAAAAACGAACGAAAACTGCGACACTTATATATACAGGAATTTTAAGATCAAAGTAACCGCTGAAAGCCGACACTTAATATCTCAGGAAATATGGGAGGTTATGTTCTGATATTTTCAAAATAGACTTTCACCTTCTGTCATATCCTACTCTGAAATCGCTACATTTCTGCGTGCAATATATTTCGAGATATGAATTGGCTCATTTAAATTGTAAATGGGCGGCGTATGTAAGGAACAAATTTTTCTCGAATATGGCTCGAGCGAATTTAGTTTAATTTATATATGATATTAATCGCTTTTATCTGATATGCCTGACATCTCCCTTTTCCCTAGGAAAACTCTTTTTTTTTTATAACTCAGTTTAAAAATCGAACTATTTTTTACTCCGAAAATACCGTGATGCGGCAGTTTCGCGGACGAATTTCTTCTCTTCAATCTGAAATACTGAATATCAAATAATCGTTTTGGCTCCATCTATCGGAAAGCGTTAAAAATAAACACAAAAAATAAAAAATAAAAATATTTTTCTTTTTTTAATATATATATTAAATGAGTTATTTATTTAGGTACTTGTATTTTATATGACATTTGTTTATCAAAAATATTCTTTGTATTTACATTGTTTTCATGCTGATACGTTGTTAACTTTCAAAATTGGTTCTATTTTAAAAGGTGATTGCAACAACAAAACATTTTTCCTTTATTTTCATAAAAATGACAAATAATATGATAATCATATGCAAATATTTGTAATTTTTTCAAAATTAGGTGATAAATCACTTAAACTACGGATTGAAAAAATTCTTAAAACAGAACTTGAAAATAATTAATTTGCTCATTAAGTTTCTAGTATATATAATATATAAATTACAAAATGTTAAGCTATAATAAAATTTTGAATAGATTAAGATTTTTTTTAATTAAGTTCATAACAAACTATACTACTTAAATATTTACCAGTATAAAATTTTCACTTTTTAAAGATTTTTCTATTATTATTTATTTTTCTCTTTTAAATCAAATCTATACCTAAAAAATTATAATAAGAAATAAATATAAATAAGAAATTTTTGTCATTTTTAAAATGTACTATATTATGCCTTTGTAATGTTGCATGTGTCCATCTTTTTTATCACTTTTTATAAAATTTTGAAATTTTATTTAGTTTGTTATTTTGTTCGAGTATGACCTATAAAACAACACTTTTAATACAGTGTTATAACTCATTACCATGCTCCTTTAATTTTACGTTTTGATCATTAACCCCTAAAATGTAATGATATCAATACAAACAGGGTCGTACTGGCATAACAAAGAGGGCGCTGGCAATTTGAATAAAAAGGGCGCCAGCAATCTAGATAAAAAGGGCGCCAGTTTACTACTAAACATATTCAAGGTTATTATATGTAGTGGCCGAGAAGTTCTGCTCTCTAAATTGGTATAAGTAGGGTGCCTAGAATGGAGAGTGACGACAATTTGTCACAGCATCCGATTGGTCAAGCGGGGAAGACATCCGCCGGAGGCAATTTTGGATTTCTTTCCCATAGAGATTACATTGGGATTTTTGCGCTCTTTAATTAAAGTGTTACGTGTAATTGGATAAAAGATAAATTTAATTTTACGTTTTCATAAATATATTAAGGAAGGTTAACTGTAAAACCTGGAAGCATATTTAGCTGAATAATGCCAATTATTAATCTGTTATATTAAAATTAATCGTGATCTTTACATGTAGATTCAGGGTCGAACTTGTTTTTTAGCTTTAAATTTAATATAGAGATTATATATGAATCGTATTTTTTGTTATAACTAAACTGTATAGACTCTACACAGTTAAAAATTTCGCTTTTGACTTAAACTTGTGTGATTTTTCAGTAAAAAAAAAAGTTTTTATCATCAAATGTAATTAGAAGCTTTTGGCGATATTCTACGTAGTATTTGGCATGAATTTCTTCGTCAATGTTTTCTCCGTATTTCGTGGTTATTTAAAAGGGAAATTATAAACTTTGAAATGAATATCTGTGTGTAAAGACTCTTTTGTGCTCTCCTTTACCTATCTGTTAACTGCAATATTTATTGCACATATAAAAATTTTAATACATTTTGAACTATGAATCGAATACGTAAATTATGGATATTTAATGCTCTAAATCAAAATCGTAACAATTTATTATAAAATTTTTATATTCTTATGCATACTTTCTAAATTACATTTAACCTTCTAAAAATTATTTTGATATTTTTATTTTTCCTTATCTAATAATTTTATAATTATCAGTTATAATTTTATATTTTGAATGAAAGAAATAAATTTTTGATTTAAAATAAGTTGATTATTTGTAAAATATTATGTTAAAAAAGGAATTTCTTAAAAACGTACCTGTGTTATGCAAATAAATGTTGTAATATTATTAATTAACAAACTTACTTTGACACTTTCATACTATTTTAGATTTAGAATAAAATGATGCAAGAAAATTTCACAGAATAATTTACTACTTTTTTCTATATACATGGAAGAAGTAATTCTTTCTGATTATAGATAATTATATAAAAGTTTAGAATTAGTTGGACTATGGCATAAACGGGCGCATATCAGCTTATGGTGCATATTGCCCAACAAGTGGCGCTTTTCGAAAATTAATAGACGGATATATTTTTTTTCTTTTCTTTTATTTTTTATGTAGTCTTTTTTCCTAATAAGTACAAAACTTTGAATAAACACAATAAAAAGTAAGCGTTGTTGTTTTGTTTGCAGCACTCGTGCCTGTGCCTACTTTTTTCGCCTGACGAAGGGTCGTGTCTTCATTCGATCCGAAACAATTGGTGCGAATTCTTGCCTTTTATGGTGTTTATTCAAAGTTTCGTACTTATTATTTTTAAACGCAGCATTACAATCTTTTTAGGATATGCAATACATTTTTGAAGCCTTTCTGTTTTTAGCCAATATACAGGCTGCTAAAAAAGCAATCTTGCACGGTTTTTCTTTAATAGAGAGATATTTTTGTTAACGCATAAATCATTATTTTAATTATTTGTTATGTAGTATATATAAATAAATGTATATATAATATTAATGAATTTCAAAAATGTTGTATCCATGTTCTATTTATATATTTATTATATCGCTTAATTGCACTTAATGAAGTGTTTTTAAATTAGAAAAATTTGCATGCATATTTTTTCTTCTGATTATAATTGTAGTCTCCAGAAGTTTAGATTTTTTTCTTTAGTGTAAAACCAAATATTATAATCAAAAACTCACAAATTTAAATGTATTAATAAGATAATACATTTAATTCCTTCAATTATTATATTTTATTTATTTTCATATTAGCTATCGCTCCATCAGTAGCCGAGAGGTTCTGCTTTCTCAGCTAGAAGATGGAAGGTGCTGGGTTCAAGCCTTGTCGCACTAGTCGACATAGACATTCAGAGTTTTCCATAGTTTTCTTTGAAACTAACATAGATACGGTTTAGAACTCCTTAGAAAGACCCCCAAGAAGGGTAATTTGCTATAGACCTAGGGCCCTAGTTAGTCATTTGGCTTTAACCCACACAACCAAACATCATAACAGCTATTACCGATAACATTTCTTGCAATTATACGTTATAGTTGTTGAAATATTACAAGAAAAAAATTAAAACTTAACGAGAAGGCCAAGAACGATTTAATTAACAAAGTATTTATATAACTATACTGTAGAGAAATTGTTATTTGGTTTAAAATAAAAATTAATAATATATAATAATTTCTTACTCTATTTTTAAATCAACTTCCATTTAAATCAGATCTTTCTTTGATATGTATTTTTTTTCCCTCTTTTTATTTATTTATTTATTTATTTTATTTTATTTTATTTTTATTTTTTGGGGGTGGGAGGGAGTATTTAAGTGTGTATTTTTCTTTTTTCCATATTTTTATTAAAACTATATTACTGCTCATTTTTTTTTCTTTAATTAATTAAATTTTTTTATTTTGGGTTTATGCCGGTTCATCGTTTGTTTACTTGGATTTTACAATCATTGTTATGATATATATAATAATAATTTGTCATTACAATGATTAAACACCGGAAAGGAAGACTTGAATTAATCAATAAACAATTATACACATAAATGAAGCTTTGAACAAAGCAAAAGATATTGACAAACTAAAAATGTAGAAAAATAATTTTGATAATCCTCCCCCAAAATAACTTATATCTTTATTAGGTGAATGTGGAGTAAGGTGCCTAGAATGGTATACCGAGTATTACTGCAAGTAAATACATTATTAATTGAAATCATATTTTTAAAATGATGCTTGTCAAAACTATATAATAGTATTTTGGGTATTCGACTACATTAAATTATTTGTTTTTATACTACATATTAGGTGAAAATATTTTATAATTATTGAAATTTATAAACCAAATTTATAAAAACTAAATCAAACATATGTATTATATTTTTGGTGTTTGATGGATTATAGGGGGAAGTCATCAATGAATTATTGTTATATAATGTATGCTTTCATTGAGAAATGTCTTTAATTAATATTCCATTTCTTCTTTTTTTTTCATTCCGTGAAATGTTTGAAAAGGTTTATATAATATGTATATATATATATATATATGAAGAAATTTTGTTACGCTGAAAAACAGTCTGAATATCTCTAAAAACTACGATAATTGGAGGTTTATATGTATATATAATCAATGTGATCACTAATTATCAAAGCAATTTTAAACAAAATAATAATAATGATAACACAATTTCCACTAACGTAGGTAAATAATAATAATAATAATAATAATAATAATAATAAAATGTGCACTGAGTATATTGTGAACATGAAACGCCGTTCCCCATGCGCTTAATTATTTTTAAATTCTCTATTATTATTCCATTCTTTTCTTTATTATTCGTCATATTTCTTTTATTATTATTTGTATTTTGGCCTATGATGTATTTAAACTTAGCCTATTTCTCTTACTTTTACTTTTAAGAGAGTAATCTATAGAAAAATGGTGATTTTTTTTTTTTTTTTTTTTTTCTGTCTGAAAAAAATCAGTCCTCTTTAAAATATATATATATTTTTTTTTTTCCTTTAATTAAATAATGCTAAATTAATTTGAAAAATAATCAATCTATTTATATATTAAAATATTAAAACTTCATATTGCATTTGATAATGTTTATAGAAATTGTTTTACATCTGAATGTGATTTTATAGTAAGGATAAATAATTTAGCCTGTTTCAATGAATGGGAGAATCTCGACGAAAAATGAATATTTGTAAAATGTCAAACGAGCAATTTTTCGCCAAAGTGGATTACGTCGCCCTAAGAGATCCTCTCTAAGCAACCCTGGATGGGTTCGGAGACATCCACAGAGCATGCGCAGTAGGTATTGTCGCCACTCTAATAATCCAGACACTCTAGGTATAAGTAGTGTCGGTTTCGATCTCAGGTTTAAACGCTTGACCTAATCATACGAAGTTTTCCATAATTTTCTCCGAAACTTGTGTAAATATGGGAATAGGAGCTAAGACTCTTTAAAAAGATCTAATGGAAGGCATTCCACGGAGAACTGGGATTCAAGTGCAATCAATCTTGCACCAATACCAAGGTGATTACAAAAAATTTTCTTCTTACACGACCAGAGTTCTCAAAGGCTTTTAATACATTCCTTTTCCACCTTAGACAGCTTTCTTTTCTTTTTAACGCTTCACCAATGGAATACAGTCGGCCGCAAAATTATTCGAGCACTAGCAATAATCCTTTCCAAAAAAAAGTACACTTACTACAGCTTTGTTAAATAAATCCTTGTCGAACCATGTTCTTAGACTGATTAAGAACATGACTCGACAAGGATTTACTTAGCAAAACAGTCTTAAGTGTACTTTTTAAGTATAGGAATTATTGGCTAGTGCTCGAATAATTTTGCAGCCGACTGTTTATCGTATTATAAAATCACTACATAAAATTTCTGATACATAAAAAACATAAACTTTCCTTTGTGAGAAGAGAACACTGTACACGACCCCTCTAAACACGACATCCCATTAAAGAAAAATGCCATGTCCGCTTGAATTTGAATATGTTAAAATATGCGCTCGAGCATGAAATTAAACACATTACTCCAGCTCTCACAGTTAAGTTTACAGTGATAAATTTTTTATATAACAAAACCCATAATTTTTAAATTGCGTCATAATTTTTTAGAGTAAAAACCATAAATAACGTTGTTTCGATGACTGTATCTATAGAAATTGTGGTTTAAAACATATTCAAAAAATGGACAATGAGCAAAGAAAGGGTTGTTGGAATTAAAGCCGATTGACTGCACTAGGATCCTGGGCCTGAGGTAGAGTGTCCTCCACTGGGGTCTTTCTAAGGGTGAAATACGTATTTAAGCAATTTTTGGAGAAAAACACGGAAAATTCGAAAGACTAGACCGACAAGCGCAACCTGGGATCGAACCTGTCACCTCACACCTACCAGCTTTGAGCGCAAAACCACTGGTAGGCCGCAAGGAAAGGGAGAATGAAGTCAGAAAAATTAAGAAAAAAATTAAGCATTTTTCATGTAAGCTATTTCACAAGCAACAAATATTGCTCGCAGATTATTGTAAACAACAGAATGTCATAAGAAATTATTAGAATGTGTTTTATATTATTTATTTCATTATACAATAAAGAAATTATGATTCAGAAGTATACAGGAGTGTTGTGAGTCTAACTTAAAAGAAAATAAATTAATAAGTTAAATGCATCAAAGAATTATATAATGGCATTTGTATGAAAGATAAACTTGATAATGATATGAGATATAGATATGACCATATTATAATTTTAAAAAATGAGAGAGGGAAAAAAAGTAAATAAAAAATAAACGAACACGGTACAAACTAAGCGCCCGATATGCCAGTAACGCAAGTTCAAGTAGGCCACGATCTAGAACAGCAAATTGTATCAGATCAGTTGCCCAAATTAAAAAGAAAAAAATGTTAACAAATGTACAGACAATTAGCATATCATATAAGCTGTAGAGTATAAGCGAAATATATATATTATTTCATTTTATTTCAAAGCATATGTCAAGTTTTTATTAAAGCTTCATAAAAAGTTAATGTAGGGAGCATATAATTCCAATCTACAGGACAAGTGTGAAAAAAAAAAAAATTATCAGAATTTTTGAAGAATTCAAATATATAATCTCTCTCTCCACATTCCTGCACTTCAACAAATAATAATAAAATTATAAAAATAATAATGAATAATCATACCTTAGATTATTTTTCCCAAAATGAAAATTCTTGTATTTCACATGGCTTGGCTGATACCATTTAGATAATTCCACCTTCACTTTTTCACGTTACATTATATAGAATTAAAGATGTGCAGGTTTCACAGTGAATGTCTCTCCCCCATCTTCAGCTATTCGTTAAAAAAAAAATTTCAAGCACGTGTTTTCCCAGTAGTTGAAAAAAGATTATTAGCATTTCTGTTCCGGATTTGTTTGAAATGCGTAAACGTGTGGGAACAAATAATATCTGTCACCATAATAGTTGTTGAAAAAGACTTCGTATGTAAATGTACTATAACTATAATCATTTAGGTGACAAAAAGGGGAACACATCAACTGCGCTCACATTAATCCCCCTGTTGTTGAAAAAGCCTCAATTGTGCCCACATCGAAAATTACTGATAACGTTCATTGTCATCCTCTCAGCCCAAAGTCCCAAAGCGTATACTAATCTGTAGGTTAGATATGCTTTGTCTCAGCCCTAGCTGTACATCGAGAAGTAACTAAGAATAATTTCTAGAAAGGAAAGACTTTTCTATGTACTTGTTTTGTTTACGTTGAAGGATAAGGCGAGGTACAGTTCGTTCAAAGATGGAATTTACATTCACGGAGAAAAAAAAAAAAAAAAAAAAAAAAAAAAAAAAAATGATGTAAAAGGCACTTTTTTTTTATATTGTATTCAGTATTAATTTTCAGTTTATTTTTATAAAGACGCTATATTTTTAAAAATTTGACATGCATCTTTATTAGAGTATGTGTTTCACTAAACATGCAAATCGCCCTGTTTAGTGGAACATGCAAGATACCCTGTTAACCCTTTAACGATCATTGGTTTCGCAGCGAAACCAAACATTTGGCATAATTTAAGAATTTTATGCAGCACTTTTTTTTACTTTTCCCCCTTGTTTTAATCAAGTTTTAAACTTTTGTTCCTTTTCTGTCTGTAGATATCAGCACTATTCCAAAATTTAACAAATAATGCTTCACTAGAAGCTAATTGCATAAGTGACTTGAAGTTTCTTTGTGTGCCGTGAGTGCGAATTGCTGGTTTGATGATGCACTAATGTCTCGTTTTTTTCATTTAATGAAAAGCTGGACTATTATTTTCACCCGAAACAACTTTTACGAGTTTTTGTAGTCGATAATGCTTACTTACAAAATGTTTTATTTATTAAATTAAATATTATTTGAATTTAATAAGGTTAACTTATAGATGTTTCAAACCAAAAATTTCTCAAAAAGGAACAATGCGATTTTTTTTTTTTAATATTTATGATCAGCTACGTGTCTAAGCCATTTTAAAAATTAGTTTAGTAATTTTTTAAATAAATTAAGTAGTGAACGTTAATGGGTTAAGCCTTCTATATTAATTGTTACTTTGTGTGCGTGAGTGCGAATTGCTGGTTTGATGATGCACTAATCTTCATGATAGGAGGTACCACCGACTTAGAAGAAGGACCGGTTTCTCCAACGGCGGCCGTCCCTCAAAAATGGACCCGAAATGGTCGCTATTATTCATTCGCCGCTAGGGGTCGTATGTGTTCTCTGACTGTCCACTTACGCCGTGAATAGCATTGTGAGCAGACGAAATTTTAGTTTTATTTTCAATTTATTTTTAATATTAGATTTTTTTATAATGTCACACAGTTACGCGCACCGGGTTGCACCTCCGGATATCGAAGTGTTCGAAAAAAAAACAAGGAAATAGGTGAAAAGAACCCAAGTTTATTTCGTCCACCTAATGTAAGCTATTGATTTTAATGTTTTATTGAATGATAAAATTGTTGTCTTATAAATATTCTATTACTATACAAAAAAAAAAAAAAAAAAAAAAAAAAAAAAGGCTGATTTAATTAGGATGGTTCTTAGTAAAATTCTGTTTGATAGATTTTTTTTTTTTATTAATTAAAATGTAATTTTTCAGGTCACTTTGCATTAAGATTTTAAAATTTGAGTGCTAGCAGTATTCCTTTTTTGATATTATTCGGCTAAGACATGCGAGCTTGCAATCTTCCGAATTTAAATCATGTTAATTATAAATCACGTTTTTTTTTTTCTTTTTCTTTTTGGAGCTTAAAAACAAGTATTTTTAAAAATCTTGAATTGTAAACCGATTTTGGCAAGAGTTAAAAATTGGTTAAAAATGATATGAGTTCACAGTCATACTTTTTTCAATTCATTTCAAAATTACTGAGTTTTAAGATATTTTAAAAATATTTCAAAACGTGATTTCAGGCCACTTTGCATTGACATTTTAAATTAATTTTACAAACTGCCAATCTTTTAACTTCTAATTCATGTTAGATGATAAATCACGTTATATTATTATCATTATTATTAATCATATTATAGAAATGTATTGTTTTTAACAAAAAAGAAATTTTTAATTGATTTTGTCAAAAATTAAAAATAATGATTATGATTTCACAGTAAAAAACTCCTAAATTCAGTTGAAAATTGGAGATTTTAAAGAAAAATTATATTTAATTAAATTCATCACCAGTGCCACATTCACATTTCATAATTTATAAGCTAGTGTTCTTCCAGCTGAAAATTAGAGATTTTATGTAAAAATTAGAGTATTAAATTCAAGGTTTTTTTAATTGAATAAAACTCTATGTAACTTTTTTTTCATTCCTTTTTTAAGTTAATTTTCTTATATAATAAAGGGTTTTTTACATGATTCCTTGTCTTTTCTTTTGATAACAGAGTAAAAGAAAATAATCGATTGCATTTACGTAAAAAAAAAAAAAATTATATATATATATATATATATATATATATTCCACACTTTTTTTTTTTAATTTCAACTGATACAGATAACATATATATCTCAAAATTTATGTATAATCACTGGTTATTTCGCTATGCAAAATGGAAAAGAAATATAATGTTTAAATGGTTATATATATATACAATTGAACTTTGTTAACGAGAATCTCAAGGAGTATAAAAAATTTGTTCATGGTATCAGTAGTTCATGCTATCAGTAACTAATATTCATATTACTAAAGTAATCTTCATTTTTACGGGGATCGTGGAAACAGTTCAGGTTAAAAGTAATTCATGGGTTGGATTGGATTTCGGAATAAGGCTGATTGACTGCTGTAGGTCCAAGACCTGAGGGGAGTGCCCTCCATGGGGTCTTCCTAATGGGTCCCAGCCTGTATTTACGCAAGTATCAGAGAAAAACACGGCAAACTCTGAACGGCGAGGCCTACGAGCATGACCTGGGATTGAACCCGGCACCTCACGTCTACCAGCTTTGAGCGCAGAACCGCTCGGCCGCTGGTGGGCAAAAAGTAATTCATGTTAACAGTGTTCACATTAACGAGGTTCGACTGTATTATATTACTTCGTATTCCACTGAGATTCAGATAAATATTTTAAGAATTTAATTAGCTTTGATTTCCACAGAATTTGTAAACTGAAGTTTCACATTTTTTTTTTTTTTTCCACATTTTTATCAACATTCTATTTTTATTGCCATCTTTTTTTATTTCTTAGAAATAATTCTAATAAATATTACATGCATTATTTCTTAAGCAAGCTATGCTAATATTGTTAAATTTTAATAACATCTTATTTTTAACACACTTGAGTCACATTGCCCATTTATCTATAAAAATTAAGGATTAAAGCATATATCATTCTCCTTGGGTCACATTGTATAATACATAGTGGCAAACCTTATATTTCAAAAATTAAGAAATGAAAGAAGAAAGAAATCTCCTAAACAAGTTATAAATTGAATCAATTTTTTTTAAAGTAATTTTTATTACCTTTCAGAAATGTCAGGTTCGATTATAGGTCGTGCTCATCGACCAATATGTTAGGAGTTTTCCGTGGTTTTCTCAGACACTCGCGTAAATGCGGGCTAGAACCCCTTAGAAAGACCCCCACGGAAGGCATTCCACCTATTGGCCTAGGAACTTAGCGTAGGCAATCGGTCTCAAACCCAAACATTACTTTTTAATTATGTTGTTATAACAGGTTTTTTTTTCCTTCTTTTTTTCCCCCAATTCTTGTTGCACAAGTAGAAAAAAAAAAAAAATGCATTCTAGAAAGAGAAAAATGTTCTCTAAGCTTCAATATAACAGTTTTTAATTAAAAATCTTACTATAGGAACTTGTGTTAAAGAACTGAGAGAATACTTTAGAAATTATGAGTACCAGGCAGCTATAATGTTGTTAAGGAACAGAGTATTATTTTACATGCAAGAAACAGTGGTATCATACTGTTTGTTGCAAAGATGGATGTTCATAGAATTACATTATCCAGTATATTTTTCATAATTCCATTTGCGCATTCAGAAATTTCTCGACCATTAAATCTGTTCTAGTTCTTCAAAAATTGACTTCTTGATGCTGGTGGACGTGAAGTGTCGGCATCGATCCCAAATCGCGCTTATCGGTCTAGCTGTTCGGAGTTTTGCGCGTTTTTTTCTTTTTCCTGAAACCTGCGTAATTGTGGACAAAGGCCCTTTAGAAGGACCGCCACGGTGGGCAGACCCAGGCCTTGGACCCTAATGCAGTCAGCTGGCTTTAATCTCCAACACCAACATTGATTTTCAGCTATAAAGTCAGATGAATGACCTAAAAGCAGTTTTCGAATCCTTTAGAAGAAAATATTCAGAATTTAAAAAATTTCCCCATACAGTATTATGGGCTTTGATTCCAAAAATAAATAAATAAAAAAATTAATAAAAAAATGCTCCTTTGGCTTTTTGAAAGGGAATGCTCAAATTATTATGACTGACCCTGCTTTTCATTACATTGATTTTTATATCGCGCATATTTAAATATACAATATAAGTTAATTTTATTTTTTGAATAAATTATTTGCTTTAAATGAGTAGCAAATAATAGAGATTGAAAATCTCTTTAAAGTGCAAATTTCAAAATGAAAAATATTGATAAATATGAAAAAGTGCTGTATTTCGGTTTATGGATTTATTGGCTTTGGGAATAACGTCGATTGACTACTGTAGGTCCTACGTCTGAAGGGGAGTGCTCTCCGTGGGGGATCGGGATCTTTCTAAGGGATTCTAGTCCGTATGCACACAATTTTAGGAGAAAAACACGGAAAACTCTGAATGACTAAGTGGACAAGCGCGACCTGGAATCGAACCCAGGCACTTCCCGTCACTCAGCTTTGAGCGCAGAACCGCTCGACCCCCATTGGAGTCTCGGAAGAGGGAAAATGGCGGCCTTTGTAAAAAAAATCATAATAAATTTAAAAAATTTTTCTTTTTTACATACTTTGTATTTTTTTTATTTCTTTTATTGGAAATGCTGGCATAAATTGTGATTTTTGAAATACATTCATTGTTTTACATTATGAAAATTCATATTTTCATATTTATTTTTTAAATATCATATGTTTTCATTATACTATTTCGACTTTTTTTTTTTTTTCGGGGTGGGGGGGGAGCGAATTGTTTATATTTATAGATATGTTTACATACTAGCAGGCGACGCCCGCTTCGCCGGTCCCTATTTTTAAATGAATTACTATAATTACTGATTTCTCAGAATTGCTTTAATTTTTATCACGTGAAAAAAAAAAGAGAAACAAAATCTGATTAGGAAAAATGTCGCACCGAGTTCTCAATGTCTTCGGAAAAAATTCCCAAAAAGCTCTAACTCTTATTTCTATTATTTTCCCACATCGCCCCTCCCCTCCTGTCTATCCTAATAATTTTACAAACTTGAAAATATCCGCAATCGATTTGTAAGTATCAAAAACCTCTATACACCAGTTTTGAACGATATATCTCTATTTTTATTTTTTTGCCCCTCCCAATAATTTAAAAAATTCAAAAATATCCGCAATCGATTTGTAGGTATCGAAAACCTCTATGTACCAATTTTGAATGATCTAACTCTATTTTTTTTTTTTTTGCCCCTCCGCCTCCCTTCCCGGCTCTAATAACTTTACACTTTCGAAAATATCCCCATTCGACTTGCAGGCCTTTAAAACCTGTCTGTACCAATATTGAACGGCCTAACTGTATTTCTATTTGTTTTTACCCATAGCCCCCCCTTACCGCCCATCCTAATAATTTTACAAATTCGAAAATATCCCCAATCGATTTGTAAGTATCGAAAACCTCTTTATACCAATACCAATTTTGAACGATCTAACTCTATTTTTATTTTTTTGCCCCCCCCCCTCTCCCCACCCCCCTTCTCATAACTTTACACTTTCGAAAATATCCCCATTCGACTTGCAGGCCTCTTTAACCTATCTGTACCACTTTTGAACGACCTAACTGTATTTCTATTTGTTTTTGCCCCATAGCCCCCCTTACCGCCCCTCCTAATAATTTTACACTTTCGAAAATATCCCCATTCGACTTGCAGGCCCCTTTAACCTATCTGTACCACTTTTGAACGGCCTAACTGTATTTCTATTTGTTTTTGCCCCATAGCCCCCCTTACCGCCCCTCCTAATAATTTTACAAATTTAAAAATATCCGCAATCGATTTGTAAGTATCGAAAACCTCTATGTACCAATTTTGAACGATCTGACACTATTTTTATTTTTTTGGCCCCCCTCCCCTCCCCCCTTCTAATAAATTTACACTTTCGAAAATATCCCCATTCGACTTGCAGGCCTCTTAAACATATCTGTACCAATTTTGAACGGCCTAACTGTATTTCTATTTGTTTTTGCCCCATAGCCCCCCTTACCGCCCCTCCAAATAATTTTACAAATTTAAAAATATCCGCAATCGATTTGTAAGTATCGAAAACCTCTATGTACCAATTTTGAACGATCTGACACCATTTTTATTTTTTTTGCCCCCCCCCCTTCTTGCCCCTCCTAATAACTTTACACAATCGAAAATATCCCCATTCGTCTTGCAGGCCTTTAAAACCTATCTGTACCAATTTTGAACGGCCTAACTGTATTTCTATTTGTTTTTGCTCCATAGCCCCCCTCCCCTTGCTGCCCCACCTGGGGGCTGAATTTCTAAAATTCCAGAAATTTGTTTTTAGATAGTTGCATTAGCTATATTTTAGAGCAAAAATTTCACGTATATCTATTTTTTTTTGTTTGAGATATATAGGATTATGCGAAATCACGTCCCCCCCCCCCCCCTTGGGGACCGAATTTCAAAAATTCCAGTAACCGATTTTTAGACATTTGTATTAGCTATATTTTAATGCAAAAATTTTACGGATATATGTTTTATTGTTCGAGATATTTAACATTATTACATTTAATTCTCGCGTTAAAGCGCTCTTTCAAGTCTGAAGTGGAAAGGCAGTCGATGCGAGCGCCATCTTCTAAAAGCGACCAAAATGGGGCCATTCTGATAACACAGCGTCGGCGGTCCATAGTGTACGTCCATTGGAGGTACCTATACATAGCTCTGTATAGTGCTACCATCTATTGGCCTAATTACAAAATAACTCTACAATTAAGGTAACTCAGAGTTTTATTTGAAAATTATTTGTTTAAAATTAATTTTTAATTTTTTTTTTTTTTGTTTAATTAATTTTTAGAATATTGTTTTAAAATTATTTTGATTGGGGACTGGAAATGATAACCATAAAATAGTTTCAATAAAATATTACATATATTTAGATTTAACAATTTAAACATTTTATTTACTATATTAGAGATTTATGAAATATACAGAAAGCTTAGCGAGAATATTTTGAATGAAGACTTAAAATTCTTAAAATAAAAGAATCAATAAATAATATATATTCTTAAATTTACAATTTAAAAAGTAAATTTAATTTAAAAAAAAAAAAAAAAAAAAAAAAAAAAAAAAATCCACTAAAAGTTTAGAATATATATTCTTATTATTTGCATTGTTTTTAATCTTTCAATAATCCCTTTTTTATTCTTTCTCTAATTATACATTTACAATTTTTTAAAAAAAACCTTCCACACTTAGATTCTTTTTTTTTTTTTAATCTATTTATTTTCTAAATGAAGATATGAAGAAAAAAAATCCTTGAAAAGAATTACAAAAATAAAAGTTAAAAAAATAATTTTTAAAAAATTCACCACTTCAAAAAGTTTTTTAGTGGCCATGGTGAAATTTAAATATGCATAATAAATAACCCGCTCATATACTTTAAGATTATCCATCATAATTGATTAATTATTACTTCAGTTCTTAAACTATATTTTAGCCACAATGTATATAGCATTAAAATTTAGCTTTTGGTTAAGTTTGCTTTAAATCATATGAGGGATAAGGATGCTTTTCTTTATGCTCATACTTTTCATTTGTAAGATTTTTGCATAATATACCCATTCATTTTAAGAAATAAATATAGCTCTTATTTATTACTGCCATTTGCCCAAGTGCCACTGTATATGTCCTTAGAGGCAGATATGTTTAAAAAAAAAAAGAATCACAAAGCATATTAAATTGTTCTACAATAACTATCAAACCCAAGCATATTATATACATGCAGGATTTTTCGAAATCTCGAAACACCAAAGTATCTCGAATAAAAAAGCAATTTCGCTGAACATATTGATTTATTAAAATGAACTATCATATGAAATTGAACTTCTGGGGCCCCATGGAACACAAATTCAATTTTTTAAAAATAGAAAACATACTTTATTTTTCTTAAAATCATAGGTATATTTAAAAAAGTTAAAGAACATTTATTGTAATTCATCCCTTCTTACGCTCACAATCTTAAAATGTGCATTTCATCACTTCATAGTGGTCAGCTTCCCTCAGACACATATCAAATGACGTTTAAATAGGCGGTGCTTAACAGGTGACATTGATTAGGTGCCACGCTCCATCTAGTCGCTCGTGTTTGAAGTACGATTAACGTAAGCAGTCTCATCGATACATTGATTAGCACAAAGTCGTTTTTAACGGACTTCACAAAGGTGTGGGTTTTCAATTGAAACTATTAGTTTTTGTTAGCTTATAATTTCGTAAGAGAAATGCTCTAATTTTAATACTTTTTTGGGTACTTATGTATTAATCTCACAACAGTTAATACGTAGTGCCGCCAATTTACACCTAAAATTTTTGCGACAAATCATAAAATAAAACACTTTATTTAAAAACAAAGTAGTCAATCAGATTTTGGTGGAAAATGGGCCAATATAGAGTTTAACATAGATTCAAAACAGTCTCTATTTTCTTTCACCTGATGCTGTCGCCACGTGAACTCTGATAAATAAGATTCCAAATGATGTCTCGCTGTCCCCCTATGTCTCTTATGTGTGAACAAGATTGCTCTTTATTGGCACATTAGCACAACTTCTGCTATGGTGGCGTTAATACGTAAGTACCCTTTTTTGTTGCAAAGATCCCCAAAATAGGTCACATCATGATTTCATTAAGATCTAAACAAATTACAGGGTGCTCACAAAAGTGCATTTTCCCTCTTTTAACTGCTGATTGCCTGCAGCTACACTCGTAAAGCTAGACTGTAAATGTAGTGAAGTGGCCATATGCTACGAGTTGTGACCACTTATAACACAGCTTGGTAGAAAATAGCAGAGTTAGCATTTTTAATCTCGAAAACAGTACAAAGTAGGAGAAAAAAATAAATTACAAAGTTGTAGAGCCTCATCGATTTAGTACAGAAAGATACCTTATAAATATGAATGTTAAAAACAAAGCGTTTAAATGTGCATTCTGTTTGTTTCCAGTTCTGTAACGTGCCGAAGAAATCTTAGAAATCAAAAAGATCTTATTTTGATGTTTAAATTTCTGTTTATCAGCCACAATGCATATTTGAATCCTTTTTTTAACTATACACTGTGCTCATTTCAGCGTAAGGAGTGACATGTACGTTCTGTAAATATACATGATTTTAGTTACTTTGTTATATTATTATTATTTAAATTTATTTTTTAATAACATTCACTTAATCAATCTTTGATCCACTTTTATTTTTATTACAAATATATCTCGTAATATGGGTATGTGTTTCATAATTAATGAGTTATGCACGATTTTACTTTCCTACTTTTCGAATTCAAAGAAACTAAAAAAATGTAAATGTAACAAAAAACTCAAATTTGACACTAAAAAATACTTTCTCTACTGTATATGGGTAAGAGAAAGTATTTTACTTATATCAATATAATAATTTTAAAAAAGACAAAAAAAAAAAAAAAAAATTCTTAAGAGGGATTGGTAGTCAGATTCCTTCTTTCCCCTCTTCCCATGTAATACTATGGGAATTTTATTGTTTTGTATATAAAGATATTCTTTTTTTGTTTTTTGAATATGTTCCCTTTTATCTGAGGGAGCAATGTATAAAAAAAATCTGATGTGGGCACCACATGACTTCCTTATACACTTTTAGAAATATACATAATTTAAAAAAAAAATTGACATTGGACCCGAAACAGTTAGCTAAAAATATTTTTAAAAAAATGAATTTTCACCGTGTTCTGAGCTTTTCTGAAAGTTGGTTAAAAACCGATGCAAGATTTGTACTGGTAACGCTGACGAAGGCAGCAGGGAACAGTTGGCTTAAAGTATTAAAAAGATGCATTTTCACCATGTTCCTTTTGCATTTTCACCATGCATTTTCACCATGTTTCACTCTCACTATTCTGAGAGTTTCAAATGTCTAGCTAGTCGGGAAGTTAGTTAAATAAATTTTCTGTTGAACCATATAGACGCTTTCAAAGGCAGCAGTGACCTGAAACAATTGGCTAAAAATATTTTTAAAATGCATTGTCACCGTGTTCTGAGTTTTTCCGGAAGTTTTAAATGTCTAGCTAGTCGGGAAGTTAGTTAAAAATCGATTGCAAGATTTGTAATGGGAACGCTGCCGAAGACAGCAGGGACCCTAAACAGTTGGCTAAAAGTATTAAAAAATGCATTTTCACCGTGTTCTCATCTAGTCTGAAAGTTTCAAATGTCTAGTTAGTCGAGATGTTAGTTAAATAAATTTTCTGTTGAATCACATAAACGCTGCTGAAGGCAGCAGGTAGTAGAAACAGTTGGCTAAAAATATTTTTAAAAATGCATTGTCAACGTTTTCTGAACTTTTCTGAAAGTTTCAAATGTCTAGCTAGTCGGGAAGTCAGTTAAATTGCAAGATTTGTCAAAACCGTTTTTGAGTTATTACCGTTTTTTGATACATTTTGGCCATTATGAACCTAATTTTCCTAAATATCTCCAAAACGGAAAATCATGCAAAGTCCAAAAAGGGAGGTGCACAACTAGATGTTATAACAAACCTAAGTACCAATTCGCAACTTTCTATGTCCAACCGTTTTTGAGTTATGCGACATACTCACACACACACACACAGACGTCAAGAAAAATCGTGTAAAGTCCCTTATATCTCTAAAACGAGAGCTCGTGTTAAGATGACACTTGTAGGTGTATAACTAGACATCATGACAGTCACACGTATAAATTGGCAACATTCAGCGATCATTCGCTTTTGAGCAATTTGAAATGCAAAATCCATTTCGCAAATTGGGATTACTATACTTCCTTATACTTTGTATAAGGAAGTAAAAATAATAATAATAAATTAAATTAAATATTTTATTTCATTAACCTTTCAGCAAGCACACATATGTGAAAGATACACTAGAGGTAAATTTCATTGTATGTCTAAACTACACAGCATTTGGATCAGCTACTCTAGGCTATTCTCTCGGTATTTATTGATCTATTTTCAGTCATCTTTTGAACTTTTGATATATTAATAGGAAGCTATATAATTAACTATTTGTATTTGAGAAATATGCGCGACTATTCAAGCAACTTTTTGTTATTTTTATTTAATTTTTTTGCACTGTTAAATAAATTATTGTTTTTGTCTTAAACATTATCGATATAAATTTTTTTCTAATGTGGACCAGTTATGATTAACTTTTGTCGAAACAATACAATAGTAAAATAAATTATAAGTAAAATACGGAATGATAAAAAATAATTATGGGTAATATTTAAGCACGAGGACTCAATTCATTCGTTATTTGATCACTTCCTAGAAATATGTATTATTAAAAGTTAAGTTGTACCTTTACAATTTTTACAAGTATCAAAAATATAATCAAAATAGATAAGATACTAATTTTTTTTTTAAACAAAAAAATTATTCCAAAATGAATTAATTAATTAATAAAAATTTATTGCTAACATGGCGAAAAAAAAAAAAAAAAAGGCACCACGGGGATTCTATATTAAAGTTGTACTGCCTAGCAAAGTATCAAAACTGGGTAGTCGAATATGAATTTTATTTTAACCTTTCTTTGGATGACTTTGGTTAATATCATTAGCATTTCAATGCACAATATTAATTTGGTTTTCTTAATAACTTGGCTTTTGATGAATTAGAATTAAAATAGGGTGGAGAAATCGGTTTAAGATTTGTGTTGCAAATTTTAAAGGTAAAGAAGGAAAAAAAAAAAAAAAAAAAAAACAGAGTGCAAAAATTTGGTATGGGTTTGCTTGTCTTGAATATTTTTTTAATTAACTATTAACTTTACACTTTTTTTTTTTTTTAAGTGACAAAATATCAACAATATGCTTTATTTTATAATCAGATAATTCCAATTTTTTTTTTTTTTTGATTACCTTATATTGACTTTGCGCTTTAAGTTTCATTGTTTCAGTGTTTTTAATGAATAAAAGTTCCAATTAAAAGTTTTTATTACAGGATTTATACTCAAACATAGGAAAAAAATTCCCTGAGTTTTCCAGACAATTTCCGAGAAAATATTAGCACCATATTACAAGAAACACCCCTTTTGAGAGGAGAAAATATTTCTACTTCCCCAGTATGTCATGTTATTGCCGATAATGATAGAAATTCATGCAGAAATCATTATTTACACGTGTATTTTCATACTTAATCATTTGAATCTCGATATGGAGCAAAACAAGAAAAATATATACAAGAGAAAGAAAATATCCATTTGTCCAGATTTTATAATCAATTTTTCCAGAATTTTAATGAAAATATTTATTCTCCCTGAGTTTTTTAACAAAATCCAAACTTTCTGAGAATTTTAGATTTTCCCTGATGAGTAAGAACTCTGAATTAATCTTAAAATGATTATAGTATAAACAAAATATTCAGATACTTGAAAATACATAGTTTACAACAGTGTATGTGAAAAATACATGTGACCTTTCATGTTCGTATAAGCAACACACCTGCTGGAAGGTTAAAAAAAAACTTAAGGCTCTAATTTTCATTTTCAAAAAGAAATACTTAAACTTAAAAAATATATATATTGCTTTCTAATGTAAAAGGTGTCATGTTCAAAGAGTGGAATTAAAAAAAAGACAAAAAAAAACAGAATTTGTAACACTTCATTTTTTAATAAGGTGTCCTTATAATATGAAGAAACAGAAATCCCACCACTGGATTACACGAGAAGGAAGAAAGAGGGACTACCAAACTCTCCTAAAGGAATTATTGAAGTCAACTTATACACATTCCTATTATAAAATTTGCCTCTAAAAATTTTAAGAGGAAAATGTATTTGAATTTTTAGCAATAAAGACGAGCAATTTAATAAACAGTACCCATGGCAAATCATAAATTCTGTGATGTTACGATCAGACCACATATAAAGGATCAAAACAAGAAATTTAATTTGGTTAAAATAAGCAAGAAATTTAATACGTATAACAATGGAATAATGCAAATATTTTATACAATATGGCTTTCAAAAGTTTTCCATCAAATGAATTTGAAAAATTTATTTAGTAAAATGACAGCATCAACTTTTCAAACAAGTATAGATGAAATCTATCATTTTCACTCTAAAAATAGATATTTACTTATTGCCAATATAAGTGGTGATAATTTTCCTTAAAATATATTATTTAAATTTTGGTAATATTTTTGGTGCTAAAAAAAAAAAAAAAAAAAAATAAATAGATTTGATAAGAATTTTTTTATTTGTTTTGCAAACCTGTGTAAAGTTTCATGTCATGTAGCTAAGTTAATATTTATTAAATCCATTTTTTATTCAATGGTGGATTAGTCAGCTTAATGCGGATCTAAATTAAGTGTCAACATGGGAAAGGACGAGAAGAATGATAAAACTTTTAGAATAAGACAAACAGCAGTCGGTGAAATCTCTTCAACATTTGATTTTGTTAATATCTCATGTACATTTAGATTTCGTTAAACCAAAATCTTAGTGACTAAGAAGAGAAAATGAAATTATCATTATAGCAATTTTGGCTGACCAGAAATTTTGAGGTATGAAAAGTCGGCAAAGTGAAGTTTCAATTTTTAAAGGGGCAGCAAAATGAATTTTGCCTGAGGACGGCAGAACACCTAGTGATAGACCTGAGTAAATGTTAAAACCATAGATATAGTAATATATATATAGATCTATCATCCCCATGTTATCGAGCAAAAAATTTTGATGCCAAAAAAAAGTTCTAAAATCAGCCATTAGAGAGTATTGAAAAAAAAGAATAAAAAGAAAAATGAATTTGAAACTTATCTGTCAGTTTTTCATTCACCTTTAGTAAATAAATTATTCATAAATTTTATTTACTAAATTATCCATCTGTATTCCTGTGTGTGATTTACTCAGGGAAAGGCAGCCATTAGAGTGACTTTTCCCGAAAAAAAAAAGGTATCACTTTTTCCCTCTCGCTGATCAATCTATGTCTTATTACTATATCTATGGTTAAAACATTCTTCTATAAAGATAAAAAACTTTCCATGAATGGTATTTGCACATTTGTGTATATTATAAATGCCTGTCAAGCAGTTTCAGGAGGTTGCTGTTCCCTACCTGGCCTTTGGTTAAAAAAATGGTACAACTATAGTATTTCCCCTCAGCTGAATTTGGCGATTTTTCTTTGGCGCCGATTTGATTGATAACAATGTCATTCTGGATTGTTTGTGATGTAATATGGCAGCGTGCGTGCTATTTATTTTGGATTTATGATTTATAATTTAGCTTATGATTTTATCATTTATGATATATGATTTAGCCATAATCGCCAAATTCAGCTGAGGGGAAATACTATAGTTGTTCCAAAAAAACTGCACAGAAAATACACTTATTGTCTTTTGTATTATATTTTCCCAATGCATGCATGCCTAGTAGTTGCTTTCTTATTTACACCCCAAATTTAATTATATTTGAAATCAATCATTTAAATTTCTAGTGTATTTTTAATTTTGAACTATTTAAATGCTAGCATTTTTTGCCCACGTCACATATTATAATGGGAAAATACCTTCTGTTACTTTTATTATCAAATCAAACATTCCTTTAGAGGATTTTTAGCATATACTTCGTTACTAAAAATGATGTTAGTATTGCTTATTATGACCAATTAATATCTATTTGAGGGACATTGAAGAAAACATTTTTCTTTTTGTGAAATCTTTCAAAGGGATCCTAACATTTGCATGAGGAAACAACTTGCTAACTGAAGAACAATGATATACTGAAGTTGAAGATAAATAATATAAATAAAACTATTGTGTATGACCATCCAACATTCATTTATGCATCAATAATAACCAAAAGTACAGAAAGTTAAAATAAACAAACAAAAAAGTTATTATATGCACTTATAACTGAATTTCGAAACAAGTGTCGAAACTTTAAATATTAAACAGGCTTTTTAATCTATAAAAAGATTTTTTTTTCAAACAGTATCCTGCCCTTTTTTTAACTTGGGGTAGGATGCTCCATGAAATAAAATACTTTTTAACCAGGGGGAAATTCTGCTTCTGTATATATATCTCCAATATATTCTAATTCAGAAACTGTTAACATGAAACTTATTAAATCATACACCTTTTCTGAATCATTTATTTTTAATTAATTTCTTCACAGGGGTCAATCCAGGTAAAAATTGGGGCCCTTTCACAGAATTCAAATTTCTAAAATGGGCTCCTTCACAAAATTCAAAACTTTAATATAGGCCCCTTCACAAAATTCAGATTCATAAAAACAGCCCTTTCACAAGATTTAGTTTTATAAATAATTTTGTAAAATTTTCCATGCTTACAGTAATTTTAATGAGTGTCTATACTTACTTTGGTCAATAAAATGCTATTAACTTTATATTAAATATTAGAGTAATTATAAAATGAAAGGTTTCACACGATATTTTTTTTCACAAGAATATTTTGTTTTTATTAAAATAAATAAAAATTTCACAAAAATGGGCCCCAAAAATTAAAACCTGGACCAACCCCTCCTTCAAGAACTTATAATTGTACACATTACATTATTAATAACATAGCATATATTCATATTTATTAAAATATTCACAAGAGAATTTTTAAAAATGTGGTTCCAATATAAACTCTGAACAGGCTGTATTTATTTTCTAATATAATATTACATATACTATAAGAAAATATAACACAAGAAAAAAGTTATTTAAACTGTATTTTACTAAATTTAATTGATGATTGCGATTTATTAAATGCATCTTTCTGAAATCTATGTCGACGTTTTCTTTTTATTTCGCCTTTTATATGCTTGTAAATCTGATTGCGCTCATAAGACAATTCCTTAAAAACACGACGATATGTGTATTTGGGAGTTTTTTCAGGTTCAGGTTCAAAATCATATATAAAGGCATTCTTTTCCCACACTTTGGGAAACATTTTGTTATCATATTTTTCTCGTTCTTCTTTATTACCAAGAACTTCAAATGCTGCATTGATTTCAAGAATCTTAAGTTCGGCATTTTTATCTCCAATGTTTAGATCAGGATGAAACTTTTTAGAAAGTGAATAATAAGCTTGCTTTATTTCTTTGTCCGTAGCTTCTGGTTTCAATCCCAACACAGAATAAAGTGATTTAGAAGTATTAGTGCAATAACTATTTTTAAAACTCATCAAATTTAGAAGCATTTTATTCGTAGGAAATCTGAAAACGTTCAGAATAGAAAATAAAACAGACTTGTATCCAAACATTGTTTATAAACGTGAAGAAGATGCCGGTTATATTATTTATGGATTTTTAGAAACGACTTAAAACACAGAATTATTCTTTAGATAGAAATTAAGTAAATGAAATTCGTAATCTGAATTTAACTATCAATGATTTTGTCATCTAATACAAAAAAAGACAATTTTGATTCAAATTATATTTCTGCAAAATTGTTAAATTGACTGATTCAATTTTTTAAATTGATATTCATTATATTCTTCAATATTCATTATATTCAATTAATATTCATTATATTCTTCAATACATAATAAGTATCACTGATAATTCACTAAACGAGAACAGGTAAAATAAATCTGCCGGAGAAACAAACATCCATGAACAGCCATGCCCATAACAAGAAAATCCGTGAGCGCATCATGAACGTGAACGTAAAGACAAGGACATGATCTGAACTGACATCTTGTTATTTTGACAATGCTTTCGATTGCTTATTTCTTTGCGCATGCGTTAACAATATCAAAAATAGGGAAATGACTGGGAAGAGGGAAAATTCTGACACTGAGCAAGAATTTGTTTTCTTGTGCTATCGCACAACTATGGGTACTACTTTTATGTAAACAAATATCTAATTATGTTCTAGGAGCAGAGCATTGCATAATAGTAAAAGACATGAATGGAGATTTCATTGTGCATAATATATTTTTTCGTTGACATTGATATCCATCATTAATGTAATTTTTAACGTTTTAAAATAATTAACGGCATGTATCATTTATTAAATAAATGTAATTCTTGTGAAAAATTAAAAATCCAGAATCAAATTTCTATTATTAAATATTTTGTTTGTTTTCGTAAAAAGTCATATTATGAAGTCTTAGGATTGAATTCTAAAGCATCAACAAAAGATATTAAAACTGCATATTATAAATTATCTCTCCAATTTCATCCTGATAAAAACAATGGATCGCCGGAATCAGTTTCTAAGTTTAGAGAAATAACTGAAGCGTATGAAATACTTGGAAATCCAGAAAAAAAGAAGATGTATGACCAGAGAGGAACTTTTCAAAGCCAATATCCTCACAATGAATCATTTAAAGGAACGTATTACCGTCCACGAAGTTATACAGGACCTTATACAGGTAAAAGTCGAGAGTTTGATTACGATGAACATTTTAGAAAGCATTATGAAGATTTTGAAAAAATGAGGGAGGCAGAACATGAATATTTTCGGCGAAGATGGGAAGCTGAATACTATCGGCGTTATCGAAATGCAGATTCTTTCTATAATAAGCAGTCTAAAAATAAAGAATCTTATGAGGAAGTAAGAAGACGATTAATTTTAAGAAAACGATCATATTTGTTTCTGCTTTCGACATGGTTTTTATTTATTACGATATCGAGTTACAGGGATTTATTTGATCCAGATAGCCCAAGAATACGACACCCTGTTTACTACGAAACTAATGAAAAAGATGATACAGAAGAGAGCAATGATTAAATTTTGACAATTTTGTTTCTAATTTATTTGAAAACTATTTATAAATGTTAAATAGCAAATTTAGATTAAGAAGAAATGAACTTGTAAAATAAATATTCTTCATTATACGTTATTTAAAAATTTTAATTTAAAGAAATGACAGTTTTAATTCTTCACTAGAAAGTATTAGAAATGTACTTGAAAACAGGTTATAAACTAAACTGTATCAAGGAGACCTTCAAAAAGCCATTCAAATTTATATTATTAATAGTAACTTCGAATACAAGTGTTGCAAAATAATAATATAAAAATTAATATATTTCTTTTATTATACTTGTTGCTTTGATGTTAAAAAATTCTAACTCTTGTTTCTATCCCAAAAATTTTTTAAATCGATTTTGTAATTTGTAAATTTAATTTATTTTGAAAATAAATTATAAAATATTTTCATCTATAAAACGTCTTGAATCTATTTAATATTTAGGTCTCTTTCTTTTTAATATGATAGCACTTGTACGTTTGCAAAAGCTTAATTATAGCTGTAATTATTAAGGTCAGTGAACTTGAAAAGTTAGAAGCCTTCAATCTTTACTTAATACCTTAGATGTGTATAATGGTTCATTCTTAACTTTGATTTAGTCAGTAGCGGCTCATACCAATTTTCACAAGTAGGGCCTTACCCATCATGTGATGTGTGGAATTTAACATTAATAACATTCATTATTCAAACACAAAAACAAACATTAAAGAAAGTATGTAAAATAAAAAAAAAAAAAAAAAATATATATATATATATATATGTATATATACATATATATTTACTTATTTTTTAATTATGTGCCAAAAGTTAAAGTTTTTATGCCCACAATTACAAAATTCTCAATATTCTTTTCAATGGAATACTAAAGTTTAAACTGAATTTTCTGTACATGTAATATTCCTTAGCTTGCATTCATTAAATCTCCAAATCTTTTAATAATAAAGATTGCAAATATTATATTCATGTTCCATATCATAAAAATTTTAATAATAAACTTAACCAATCTGTAAAAAAAAAAAATAATAATAATATACATATACATATTTAGGTGGTTTTTTTTTTTTTTTTTTTAAGAAAGAAGAGGGGAAAAAATCATGCAGATGTGTACATTTAGTTGTATTTAAAAGAAATCAGTTTACAATAAAAAAAATTACGTATTTTTATTTTAATACATTTATAATTTATTTGTGTAACACTTTTAATATACCACTCTGGAGGGGGGGGGGGGGGAAGGATCATAATTGCATTTATTATTTTTTTTTAAATTTATTTATCATTTGATTTCAAAATACTTCAGTAAGTATAGTGTCAAGTGATTAATTCCAAGTTATCACCTTAAATGCCATTAAATAAACTATCAACAGAATTTATTATTTTATAATTTTAATGTCTTAAACAATCATGCATAAGTTAGAAAAAGAACAAAGCAAAAAAGTCATACCAATTAAAATAAGTAAAGTAATACAGGAAGTTACCAAATTTTGTCCAGAAATTATTTTAAAGGAGACAATTACTTTTCTATAGTTATCTTTCAAGGACAGTCTCCAGCTGCCCACTAACAAAGAAATACATTTCAATAAGTTATTTTTTTTTTAAAAGGAGTATTATTATTATTATTATTATTATTTTTATTGAGAAAAAATGTAAGTGGGAACAGGCCTCATTGACCTTTGGTGACAGACTGCCCCTAGATTTAGTTATAATAAATATAAATAAAGAAGAAAGTCAGGTCAAAGTAATATTGTTAAAAGTAGTAGAATAGTAAGTAGTAAGTTAAAATAAAATAGAATTGCACAAAGGGTAATTTTTTTTTTATATAATTCAGTTTGGTTTCTGTGATAAGATTAAAAAAAATAATGTGATATATAAAATTATGAATGATATGAATAGTAGATGTGTGTGTGTTGGGGGTTGGTGGAAATTACAGCATCTATAACCATACGAAATATTATCTATCTTTAATAATATGGCAAAGCTGAAATTTATGCATAAATATAGATCCTAGCTAACAGCTACATTTTGAAAAATGGTTTCAGTGAACATATATCATGTCATGTTTTACAAGTCATGAAAATAGATAAATGTTGATTAAAAAAAAAATATTTTCACTTGGTAATAATTATTAATATAGAATGTTTTTCCATTATGAATTACAAATGTCCATTAACAATAACAATTCTTATTAACTAGGGATTGAAAAAAATGCCAACAATCTACCATTGTATCTAGCAGTAAATAATATACCATACTAATAATCCAATTTATTATCAGATAGTAAAATTATTTTTAATTTTTTTTTTGAGAAAATCATTTATAAATCTACTTTGAGAATAACCACTTTCTGTAATAAAAGAAAAACTCTACTTCTGCTTTTAAGCAACCCCCCCCCCCCATTTTTTTCTTAATAAAAGCTCTCTAATTTTTAACAAAATGTGTTTGATTTTGGTTTGTCTGTCCTTGTCTAGTTTCCAAAAATATTTTTAGAATATCTTGAAGAAACTGATATATGTCATTTAGGTTCACTATAGAATGTAAGGTAGGGTGGCTAGAGCATTTTAACTTTTCTAAATTCTCTGATAATTTTTCGACATTTTCCCCTGATTCTTACTGTTTATTTCTAGAGCTGTACCGAGTACTCGGTATATATTCGGTACTCGGCTTACTCGGCCTATTTGCCGAGTACTCGGTACTCGGCCAAATTTAGGCTATGTATTCGGCCAATACCGAGTAGTTGTGAGAATTTCACTATTTTTATGCATTATTGAAAGAAATTTGTTAATGAGATTTATTTTATAACTAAACCAAAAAAATATGAAAATATAAATACAGAGTCATTATAATTAAAATTTTTGCTATAACAGCTTTCTGAAGCTAAAACGGGCTGTTACCAAACTTAGTATAGAGATGATTCATGATATGAGGTTTTAATTATAACTATCTTGTATGCATGTAATATGCATTATTTTATAAAAACTTAGTACATAAAATTGTATCTATAAATCAGACAAAAATAAAATACTTTAGGAAAAAAAAAAAAAAAAGAACCCCTATGTAATATTAACACAAAATTTTAGATATACATTTGTGCAAATAAAAGTAAGACACTTTCAAATCGGTAAGAAAAGATTGATTTTGAATTTTATACTGTAAAATAACGTAAAAAGCTATCACTTATTCGGATACAGTCTACCGTTGAGCAAAAGGTGCATTTATTTAGTATTTAAAGAACAAAAATAATTAATGTGAAAAGAGGAGGGGGCATTTAACCAAACAAAGGCTTTTTAGGTATATATAAATTTTACGGTTTATATAAAAAAGGTAAATACACTAAAACATTATTTAAAATGCATGTTAATAATCAAATCTGCTGTTTTACCAATTATGGCCCAAAACCCCCTATCATTTTACTTTTCTACGATCTGAAGATTAATGAAACCTATCACGTTTGAAATTATAAAATATTTTAATGTTCCCCTTCATATGTTAATTCCATGTATCTTAAATTAAGTCTTAGTGCATAGTAACTTTTATATTCTCTAACAATTATCTGTGGATGATAATTCCGCACCTAAAAAAAAGGTGTTAAGAATAAAGTTATCAGTTATGGTTTTAGTAATCCACTATGCTGAAAGTATCAAAATATAGCAATGAACCTAATTATGTATTTACACTACAAAAGTTCTGCATGAAAGCATGCTGTTTAAAATTTAACTAAATTTTATGTTCAAAAGCTTTTTTTTCTTCATTTCAAGATGCATCAATTATTCTTTCTTACAACTACTCGGTACTCGGCTACTCGGTACTCGGCCGAGTAGTAAAAGGCCGAGTACTCGGTATTTGGCTACTCGGCCAAAGTGCTACTCGGTGCAGCACTATTTATTTCCCATGAAAATTTCATGACATCGGCGAAAAATTTAGTGATTTAAAATAGCATTAATAATTTAATGATTAATACAATTTATTTTCATAAAATTCGACAAAATTCCCTGACTTTAAAGGAAATTCCTTGACTTTTCTAGATTTTCTAAATTCCCTGACTTTTCTCTGATTCTTTGATTTTCCCTGACTGCTTGCTAGCTACCCTGGAATGTTCCCATTAAAAATAATATAAAGAGCACAAAATGATTTGTGCACAGCAACTCACAATAGGATACTACAATGTTACAATCTATGAGATGTATTTTTTTAAAGCATAATAGTATCTATATGTTCAGAGGTTAAGAAATGCTTGATTTACTCACCACTGGCGAGTAATTTTTTGGACATGGCAAAAGAATTTTAAGTCAGTCAGTATAATTGCCATTATTCAACAGAGTAAAACAACAGCAATGTGAATAATAAGAAAGTACCACAGAACTGGAGTTTTTAAGTAATAAGTACAAAACTCTGAATAATTTATTGTATTTTATGGTGTTTGAAGTTTTGCACTTATTATTAACAGCAATGTGGTTGTGTAAAACAATAAAAAAAAAAAAAAAAGAAAGAAAGAAACTGCCAAGAGCATGGACAGTGTTTGTATAGGCATCTTTTTAAGCTTATTCTACACTGATACTGAATACTCTAGTTTAAGAAATGGTGATTTGGGGACTTGAAAGAATTCTACTAAATGATCAATTTATCTTAGATTTGCATCTTTTTTTTTTTTTTTTTAAAGATTATAGACTATGTATACTGTATATTGCTGGCTGGTAAAAAAGTAACTTGACTGTTAAGAATTTCTATAAATTTATCACCCCTGTACATGTTGCACAAAATATAAGAAAATTACATATGCCGAATGTTTTGCCACAGAATGTGGTGTGATTACAATTAAAGTTCACATACACACACAAGAAAAAAAATAGTTTTTTTTTTTCTTCCCAAAAATTACAAATATGCAAATTAAATTATTGTAAAAATGAAGTAATTATTAAATTGGAAATTTATTTATTTTATTATTTGTTTTTCTCGCTAAAGATTTTTGTGGCTACTTCAAAGTCAAAATATTCAGAATCTAAATTTTCATCAGAAATGTAGACAGATATATGCTGAAGTTCTTATCTGTTAACCGGCTTCAAAACTTTATTCGAGTACTTAAAGAGCAGTGAGTGGAAACAGAATTGACTAGAATAACCAAAATTATTTCATCTTATTGCATTGTATCTGAGCATTATCAATATCTGCATAAAATAAAATAAAGAACAACATTCTAACTTCTAAACTCTCAGCTGTCTATTTTTAATAAAATAAGACATTTGTCTGTAAATTTCTCAGAATCAAAAAGCTTTGCGATATCTTTACAATTCACATATCGTGAAAGCCAAAAAGGACTTCAGAAAATTTTCTCTGTGTGTGTGTGTGTGTGGCTATTTTTGTCCAGCTATCATGTGAGAAAAGCTGGACAGAATTTAGAGATTTAGGTCTGTACCCAACTTAAAATTATACGTATCAAACATTTCAAAACCTTGGTTAAATTTAGAGATTTGGATAAAAAAATGTCTGTGTATGTGCCATAAGGCTTTTGCCAGTAAAATGTTTTGAATGAAAAAAGAAATTTGAGTTATCTAAGTTTTAACATCGAGGAATTCAAAAATGATTTCAGAATATTTTCTGTGTATGCATGGAAGGGGGTGGAGGCATATAGAATATTTTTTATTTGACCGGATACCACATAAGAATGGCTGGGCAGAATTCAATGACAGTGGCTGAGGTTTAGGTCTGTACCCAATCGCAACTTAAAATTATATCTATCAAACATTTCAAAATTTATTAGATTTACAGATATGAGCAAAAAACACTTCTGTAACCAATTACAAATTGTACCTGAATATTTAGATATATTAAAATGACTATATTTGGTAAAAGACGACTTTTTATTTGCTACTGTTTTGTTTTTTTATGCAACTCTGCACTCTCTTACGTAGACGATACCTTTTCTTATTTTTGAAAGTTCTTTTTAAAATTTATATTTTCCTTTAAAAGTTAAATTATTTTGTATATAAAACATATTTTATCATAAGCAATAGTGATTAAATGTTCTGTAAAATGCTGTAAAAAAAAAAAAAATTATGTAAAAAGAGGATCTATTACATTTCATAGGTAAGATTTTTTATATTTAACTAGCAGGCTTTGCCCGCTTCGCTGGTCACTATATTTAAATTAATGATAATAAAATGGGATCACTATTTTCAATTTATAAGTAAAAAAAAACCAAAAATCCATTGAAATCGCTCAAAAACTTGCTTCAGGGTCCTTGATGCCTTCGACAGTGTCTTCTTCACCCACAATATCTGGGGTCCATGTCCCTATAGCCTAAGACAACCAATGCCCTTACCCTTGGACTTTAATTTGGATGTTTATCGATCAAGTGCTTTAAAACGGACAACATAAAAAAAAAAAACTTTTTTACACTTAAATCGCGATTACATTAAACAACACTATACAGACTATACATCGTATTCACTACCAAGTAGTTTCTTATTTTTCATTTGATTTACCCGGTCAACTATAAAATGATAGCAATTCCACTCCAAATACAGTAACTACTATATGTTATTAAGTTTAATTTGTTGTCAAAATGAATGAAAAAATAATATCGATCATTACCAAACGCACTATTGTAATTTAAAAAAGGGTATTTTATAGCGTCTTATAGTGCATTGAATGGAGAAACTGCAGAATCTTTGGTTTTTCCCCTTTGAAGGTGAAAGGGAGCATCTCGTTGCAAGAAACTTCGTAAAATGAAGAACAGCAGAATCTTCAGTTTTTCACCTCAAAGTGTGAAAGAGGTCTCGTAAAAACTGAGATAGTTGTGAATTAATACAAATGTTTAATTCATAAATTGCTTCCTAATTAAAAATTCCTTGAAAATCGGTTTCAAGGTGCACACGGAGATATTCCAGACTATGTGTGTGTCAAATTTCACATCTGTAAGTGCAGTAGATTTATCTGGAGACATCTGACAGATAGAAAGGCAAACACTCTTTCGTTTTTATTAATAAGCTGTTACATTACAATAAACAAAATATGCATTCACATTAGAGAACAGCTATACTGTAAGACTTCGTTGGCGAACTTTGAAATCTGAAACGTTTCTCACCAAGGTCTTTACTTATGCAATTATAATAGCTATTTCTATTCACAGCCAAAATGACAAAAAATATTAAAAGTCACCAAGAGAGTCCCATACTAAAGATGTAACCACATTACTTTGTGAAAGATTAAAAAAAAAAAAAAAAAACATACGACAATGAAATTAATATTTTAAATACAAATAAATATATTTTTTTTCTTTAATGTTATGACATTAGTTTTATTAGAAATTTTTGTCAATACAGGCTTAATTTTCCTTTTTTACTTTCTCTTACCCATAGGGTCGAGAAAGTATTGTTTTAGGGTCAAATTTTCGAACATGAGTTTTTGTTATATTTACATGTTCTGAGGTGCCCCAAATACAAAAATCATGTTTTTAGCGCATGGTCTGTGTGTCTGTTATCAGCATATCTCAAGAACAAATAGCAGCAGAAATTCCATACTCGGTGTTCTAAATGTGTATCATATAGGGATGTGACAGTAAGCTTTTCGTTGAGATGAAGCAAATGGTTCATGTACAGAGACGCTCAAAAGTATTCAAGTACATTACGTCTATGTGGGAAATTGCAGGTAAGTAGAGTTTAACATTATAGGGAATTATTGTGTGGTTAAATTACGTTGCATCCCGCAATACCCGGGAACCCACCTTCCAGTTACTAAATAAAAACTTTTACAAATAAAATGAATAAAATGGATAAAATGATTAATGAAATAAATAAAATGAATGAGGTGACTCTAATTAATAAGGTTAATCATATTTATTGACCGCGCTAGATATCAGGAATTATAAATTAAATCCTCTCATGAAAAAAAAAAAAAAAAGGGGGCAATAACTATTCATATTATTTTTAATTTACAAATTAAGGCTCTTTTTTTTAAAAAAAAAGGTATATAAAAGGGGGGGAAATGGCCACATAGAAAGAAATCTTAAATTCTCACCAATTGAGGCTTTGTGCTGTTAGGCATCTTTGGGAGGTCTGTTGCTCTCGTGCGGGGAATCCATGGAGTGCGCTCCAAGCAGAGGTTCATCTGAGCATTCTCTTTTCTTTTTCCGTCAAGGTGTCTCGGGGTCTCTCTGGATCTGAATCCTCCATTCCTTCACCTCCCGTTTCTCTCTTTTTTATTTTTTGTTTTGTAGGGGCGTTGATTTTTTTTTACTGGTTAATGTATATTATGCTGCTTACTTATGCCTGTTTTATGATTGGGCAGCACTGTAAAAATTTGCATGTGGGGTTTGTTGTGGGAGTAAGAATCTATTTATTTATTTATTTATTTATTTATTTTTTGAGACGTGGCCATTTGTTACAGGGGGCTTAAGAGAGGATATTATTGAAAAAAAAGACATTTATGAAACACAATAAAGTTGATCAAAAAAAGACATTTATAAAGCTGAAATAATATAACACAATAAGGTTGATAAAAAAAAAACATTGTTTTGGTGTTGGTGGTTTTTTGCATTAAACCAACAATTATCTGTGTCGTGAGTTGATTTTTTGCATATATCACACCACCTAGTTTCGGGTTTTTTAATTTTGGTGTTATTTTCAAGTTTTAGTTTTTTTAATTGTTCTTGCAGTGAATTTATTTCTTCGGCTTGTGATTTGGATAAGTTTAGTAGGGAATCGCAAAGTGTATTTGCTTCCGGTTGTTCCGTGTGTGGGTAATCTTTGGTTGAGTACGCATTTTCGATTTGTTTTGCGATTTTGACTGCATCTTGGTAGGATGCAGGGGCATTTTTTCTCACTTCAAACGCGAAGTCTGCCCTTAAGGCCTCAAGAAATCTAGTTAATTTTATGGTGTCTAATAGGTCTTTAGCACCTACTTTTTGTGCATGACCAGATTCTGCTAAATATTTGGCGGCTGTAATGTTAAAGATTGTTTCAAAATCGCTTACCGATTGATTTGGTTTTTGTTTTAATTCCATAAATAAATTTTGAGTGCGCTGAAAGGATTTAGGTGTTTTGAATATTTCAATAAGTTTAGTTTTAAATGTGTTATAGTCTTTTTCATTATTTAGTTCGGAGAGGTTCGCCAAAAGCTCTCTGGGCTTACCTGTTATTTTGTTTTTTATCAGGATTAGTTTAATTGCGTCTGGAATTTTCGCCGCATCTGCCAGCTCCTCGATTTGGTTAATGAATGATTCGATATTGTGTTCGGATTTTGAGTCGTAATTGGGGATTATATTTATGATACTATCTATGTTAAGGGTTAGTTTTTCAGCCATTTTATGCTGCGGTTTAGTGTCACTATTTTTATTTGAAGTTTTGTTTTTTGCTGTCCTATGAAGATATATTCTCTTGTGCATCTAATTTGTACACATTTATGAACATAATAATTGTGCGGTAACTATTTATTAGGGAGGTTATATTTAATTCGAAAGGAAAAACATTTATGGATAAACATATATTGTATAGCAACTGGAAGGGAGATTATTGATTCTCAACCGTATAGTAGTTTGTTTATTGTTATATGCATGTTTATATACATACATACATATATATATATTTATTTATTATTATTATTATTATTATTATTTTTTTTTTTTTTTTTTTTTTTCACGGCACCACATATAGGGAATTATTGTGTGGTTAAATTACGTTGCATCCCGCAATACCCGGGAACCCACCTTCCAGTTACTAAATAAAAACTTTTACAAATAAAATGAATAAAATGGATAAAATGATTAATGAAATAAATAAAATGAATGAGGTGACTCTAATTAATAAGGTTAATCATATTTATTGACCGCGCTAGATATCAGGAATTATAAATTAAATCCTCTCATGAAAAAAAAAAAAAAAAGGGGGCAATAACTATTCATATTATTTTTAATTTACAAATTAAGGCTCTTTTTTTTTAAAAAAAAGGTATATAAAAGGGGGGGAAATGGCCACATAGAAAGAAATCTTAAATTCTCACCAATTGAGGCTTTGTGCTGTTAGGCATCTTTGGGAGGTCTGTTGCTCTCGTGCGGGGAATCCATGGAGTGCGCTCCAAGCAGAGGTTCATCTGAGCATTCTCTTTTCTTTTTCCGTCAAGGTGTCTCGGGGTCTCTCTGGATCTGAATCCTCCATTCCTTCACCTCCCGTTTCTCTCTTTTTTATTTTTTGTTTTGTAGGGGCGTTGATTTTTTTTTACTGGTTAATGTATATTATGCTGCTTACTTATGCCTGTTTTATGATTGGGCAGCACTGTAAAAATTTGCATGTGGGGTTTGTTGTGGGAGTAAGAATCTATTTATTTATTTATTTATTTATTTATTTTTTGAGACGTGGCCATTTGTTACAGGGGGCTTAAGAGAGGATATTATTGAAAAAAAAGACATTTATGAAACACAATAAAGTTGATCAAAAAAAGACATTTATAAAGCTGAAATAATATAACACAATAAGGTTGATAAAAAAAAAACATTTATAAAGCTGAAATAATATTGACTGTGAATATTAGTTGGAAAATTTAAAATAATATTGGAGGGGCATTGGAGATATAGTATTGTAGGGCTTCTCGTCCCTACAAACATCTATAGACTGCACTAAACCAAATGAAACAAATATATATTTTTTGTAACAGAGATAGTCAACTGGGAAAAAAATTTTGTGTATGTAGGAGCCTCGCCCCCCCCCCCCCCCTGGGGAGAAAGTCCCCCCTCGAGGGGAGTAAATTTTCATGATGGGTATCTTTCAAAAGAGCTCGCCAATATCTTTAAAACGAATGGTTGAACCATCGATCTGCGATAATTTAAAATAAAGTTATCGATTTTTAACAAAAAAAAAAAAAAAAAAAAAAAAGAGAGAGAGAATAATTTCAACTTTTTTTTGGATATTTAGTGTTATACTACTTCTCATTTCTCAAATATGGAAATCGTCTGCATTATCATAAAAGATAATTTGTTTAAATAATAATTTTAATAAATTATTTTTTAAAAACAGAATTATTTTTTAATACCCAAATTAAATTCTATATAAATGTAGGTGCATTAATGAAACGGGGGGACACAGAACTAATTATTATATAAAACTCTTCCAAAGCCTAATTTGAATTGTTTAACATAGGTTTACATAACAGTACTCGTTATCTTACCTCTTAATCTCCAACCTGTATTTATAGTATTAAATTTCAGGGTAAGAGAAAGTCATGTGAGTGACACACCAGATTATTTTTATTTATTTATTATTTAAATTACTTTTCACGTATAGAGAAATATTTCTTTTTATGTTAGAAAAAATAAATGAAATAAAAAGTTATAAGTGTTTTATTTTATTGGCAACAGGCTGAAATTACAACGCAAAGAAAAATATAAAAAAAATTATTAGAGTTAAAGCCATTAATACATTTTAATTAATAACTTTCTTCCTAAGTAAAAATTTAAAATCAGGCTTCAAAAGGCACATGGAGACGTTACAAACTATCTGTGTACCAAATGTCATGTCTGTAAGTTGTAAATTTTTCTATAGACAGCTGACAGAGGGAAAGACAGAATCATTTCACTTTTATTAATAACATTATTTCGTACTTTTTAAGTACTTATTTTTGTAAAATGTTTACAATTGCTACACTTAGTTTTTTAAATTAAAAAATAACAACTGCATGTATTATTAGAAAAAAAAAAAAAAAAAAAAAGGAATATTGTTTTTATAATAATTATATTTATCTCTGAAAGATTGTATTTAATGAAAAAAAAAAAAAAAAAAAAAAAAAAGGTGAAAATGGAATGTTTTTCTTGCTTTATCTTTTAATTAAGAAAATAAAAGAACATTTAAAACAAATAATTGCCAAAAAATTTAACCTTTCCTTGTAATAAGCTGACTAATCTTTGCCACACTTTCTTATATTCCTGTAATAAAGCAGTGCTCCGTCCACTATAATAATAGTTCTATGGATAAAAGTTAATCCCTTAACTGCCCTGGGCGTATATATTTGTCTGATGTAGCCGATGTGTCAATTGCCCCGGTCGTATATATATATATATATATATGCTCTTCCGAAGTACAATCCTTTGTGTTGCGCTGCTACCAGTGAAACTAGTCCCAAGGCTTTGGAATGCAATAAAATGATCTTAAATGTTACCTAGATAGTGTTTTCGATGGATTTACTTACATTAGAGAAGAGGGGAATGGGAGGAATCAGAAAAAAGTAATGTTTCTGAAACAGTGAATGATAACTACATGTGCCTCTGTGAAAAACAGTGGCACTGAGAAGCAAATCTCGTAAATTTTTCTTGGCAGGTAAGGGATTAATATGTTATTATACATTATTTATTACAATCTAAATAAATTTTTTTACTTTTGCTTATTTTGAAGTAATTTTTAAGTAAAGTAATATTAATTTATCACAAAGAACTGTGTTCTTTAAATGACTTGGGTACAGCTTTAGTACAGCACCCTCTTACTGATATTTAAATTTTTATTTTATTTTGGTGATGAATTAAAATAGCTATTGCAGTTGTGTTTGGAAAGACCTTGGCAAGAAATGACTAAGCTACTTCGGTGCCGGTAGATGGTAAAATTTCAGATTTCATTAATTAAAAGACTGTTGCTGTATGACAAAATCTATATGTTAAAATGACAATGTATGGAACCAAACTCTCCATCTGTTGGATCTTCTCAAATAAAGCGCAAAGGTGCTAGTATAAATTTCAATTCATACTGGTACATTTAAAGACGATGGTTTAATAGCGAGTGCTTTTAGGCAATGCATGTTGTCACACATACGCACAAAAAAGTCTAACAATTCATGTACAAATATTAGTGAAACTTTTCTAATTATGTTCCCAGACAGTCTCATTGCAAAGTAATTTCAGCTGAAAAGCTCTTGAACAACTTATTTAGTTTCATGTTTTAGCACCTTATTTTTTAAACAAATTATCAAGCTGTACCATGTCAAGCTGTGCACCTGTAGATTATATCATTTGATTTGGTGAAGTCTTTAACAAAGTTATCCATAAAGAAGAAATGGACTTAGTGATAAAATTTAGAGGTGGAAATTTGCAGCAGGTTTTACCGATTATTCAAGCAGTGTATTATTTTTGGGCAGAGTTGCTGCTTGTGATTCACTGGAAAAATATGGAAGGTATACCTACATTATTCCTTTTAAACTTGCTTCAAGTATCGATGGATGGTCCAAATGTAAATCATTGCTTTCTGCTTAAATTAATAGTTATGTTTGCAGATGGTATGTCAAATTCTAGTGGTAAAATATTTCTTAACTTGGTGTGGTTGGGCTATAAGTAGTCAACAAATCCTTGAAAAATAGCTTAAAAGCAGTAAAATAGGGCTTAAATAGTTAATTGACTCATATGTATCTTCTGCCCAAAACTATTCTTGCTATGTACAGTATTTAAGTTGAGAAGCTCCAAAATAAATAACTTAAGTTTTATGTTTCAGCACCATATTTTTTAAACAAGTTAATGGCTTATTAAACAAGTCTTACATCAGTAAACTCTTTCCTTTAAAATTTCAGCATTAGATGAATGAAAAGTGTAGAGTGTCTGGAAAGAGCAATCAACATTTTTGATAATGTAAAAATATTGTCAAAGATAACGAATTAAAAGAAAAGATATAAGTATAAAAAGTACAAGAAAAAGAAAAATTATAAATTATACAGCCATTTTGGAATTTGTTCCTTACACAATACTATGAAGAAAGAATTTGAACATGATAAAGAGTAAAAAGAATAAAAAAAAACAAAAATTAAAGCCCTACAGTTTGCCAGATAAGCATGGCACAGACCTAAGCCAGAAAAACAAGTTGTGTAAAGTATCACGAATATAAATATAAAACTTGCCTTTCTGGCCCAAGTCTTTGACCATGTTTTCCTGGCAAGTTGCAGAACTTTAATTTTCAATTTTCATTTCATTCTTTTTATTTTTTATCGTGTTCAAATTCCAAAATGGCTGTATAAGCCGTATTTATAATTTTTCTTTCATTTGTATTTTTTAACATTATTTTTACTTTTAATATTCCAGCAAAAAGTGCCTCTACATACATTTAATGAAGATAATGAATTTTCTTTTAAGTAAGCCTGCCACTTCCATTGTACAAGTTTCTAAAGCTAACTTATTATTATTATTTTTTTTTTAAACAATAGCTTCTAAATTAGAACAATATTTGAAAGGTTTCAGAGCTCAAAACCACTTGCACGCTTTTTTATATGAAGCCTTGCATAATTTAATCAGAAGTCTCATGACAAGGTATGCAAAAGATGATAAATTGAAAGTTACACTTACTGCTGAACATCTATTTGATATTGATCTATATTAAAAAAAAAAAAAACTTTTTACTATAAAACTAGTTGGCATAGGTGGACTGTGCTCAGTTCCCCATCATATATATGTTCTCATAAATTTCTAGTACAGAACATACATATATTCATAGAGAAATGAATTTGACCAAATGCTTGACACAGTGGCAGAAAGAAATCCTCGTCTAATAGGCTATCCACCATTCCTCAAAATTCCTACTTATATAGAAAATTTTCAATTTTGCTATGTTGGTAAAAAAAATCTTAAATTATGAATAACTTACGAAATTTTCCTATTAGAATATTTGTTGTCATTCATGTTCAAACAAGTATCATAAATGTTATTTTGAAGTTGTCCGATATATTTATGATCCTCAAAATGGACGTTTATGCTCAATTGTGCCCTATTCTGCCATGTTAAGTAAATCGTAAATTCCAAATAACTTACGAAATTTTTGAATTGGAAAATTCATAATCTATGATATTCATAACCAATATCCAAAATAATATTTCAAAAGTAGTCTGATAGCTTTACGATGAAAATATCCCTAAAAATTGACATTCATGTGAAATTTTGCCCTATTCTGCCATGTTAAGAAACTTGTAAATTTCCAATAACTTGCGAAATTTTCAAAGTAGCATGTTTATAGTTAATAATGTTTGTTCTGGCATCAAAATGATATTTTAAAACTGGTCTGACATTTTTACAGCAAAATTTTTTCACTTAATGCACGTTTAAGTGAAATTTTGCCCTATTCTCCCATGTTAAGAAAATCGTAAATTTCTATTAATTTACGAAGTTTTTTAATTTGAATGTTGAAAATGAATAAGGTACTTGCCAGTGTCAAAAGTAATATTTTAAAACTAATCTGACTTCTCTGCGACTATTTGTTCTTGAGATATCATGTACACAGACTAAACAGACACCCTACAGACGGACACCATACAAATTTTGTCGTTTTCAGATTCCTCACTCCTGAAAACATGTAAAAAAGTAAAAAAAAAAAAAAAAAAAAAGAGGCCAAAAATTGTTATGATTACCTAAATTCCCCATACCTATAGTATGATGGGGAACTAAAAAATTATGCTGTCTTTGTAGCCAGAAATTTGTTTGAAGAAACCCAAGTAGATTGAAAAGATGTTACCAATTTTTAATTGCAATGGACGGAACTTCTAACTGCTGTTGGGCTGAGGTAGCCTAGTTGGTAGAGTGCTGAGCTCATAATTGAAAAATTGCAGGTTCAATCCTCGAGCCGGCCGAAGATTGTCTTGTAAAATAGTTGTGGCTATTTAAAGATTCATATAAGATAAACTTATGAAATTCATTGTACCCTTTATGCCTCCAGTGTTTCCATCCAAATTCTCTGGGGGTGGCGGGTTACTGAAGCAGGAGAGCTTCTCCGTAGAGGATTAAAATTGTGATAACATATCACTGGATCATTCTTATCAGCATTTCCCAGACTGACGCCATTTGCCTGTGATGTAGCACTAGTGTGATGTAAAAAATTCACCTGCTTTAACTGAAAAAATGAAAGAAGAGTCCTCTAAAGTACTTGATTATTCAAGGAATTTCAGCACTGAACCCTGTTATTATCACACAAAAGACCCAAAATAGTATTCAGAGAATTTAATTGGCTTTCCAGTGCTTAAATCTTGCAAACAGGGTACATAATAATGTTGCTGAAAAAGTAAAATAAACTAATAAATGCAATCAATCTTAATCTCAAAGATGAATTTAAAACTTTTTGTAAGGTTGAGCCAGATAAAATTGGACTTAAGAATTTTTTTTTTTTTCTTTTTTAATGAGTGATGAGCAGATGATAAAAAATTTACAGAACTAAGAAAAATCATTAATACGTGCTTATTTTTTTTTGAATAGGAATGCATGACTTGAAAGTGATTTCTGAATCAACAAATTCCTGTTGATTGAAAATTTGCATGAAACCACATTGGTAAATCAAAGGCATTTTCCATGGTGCTATTTTAGAAGCAAGGTGTGTTCAGACAACAGATATAAACCTGAAACTTCTTATGCCAGAAATAGCGATAAAAATATAAACAGGATATCTAAAATAGGTATAAAACAAAAGAAAAAAATTAAATAATTACAAACAAAAAAAAACAAAAAAAAAAAAACAGACAAATTAGAAGAAAAAGCAACTGAAAATGAATTGAATTCCTTGGGGGGAGAAAGAAAAGTACCATAAAGCTTAATATTTAAATCTTTTAAATTATTTTGAATGTATGTAAGTATGTTCAAGTGCAGTTTAAAACAAACTACATGTTATCTAAGCTTGGCAAATACTTTTTCATTTTTATTTTCATTATATGTATATACTGTCCAGTGTTGTTCTTATGTGCTTAATAGTTTGATATTCTGTGAAATAGCATTATTATTCGCTAGTGGGTGTTTTGTTCAAATAATATTCTTTTTATTATTCAAAGTAGTAATCATTATATTATGGGCCCCAAAATCCACACAACCTCTGGTCTGGTTGTACGGATTTTCGACCTTCTATTATATTATACTACCAAAATGGATATTCAAAATGAAATCTAGGAATTAAAAAAAAAAAAAAAAAATCGTATAAAAACATATATTTCATTTTGTTGTGCAATTGAAAATTTTTACTAATACAAAGAGAAAGATATATTCCATTTAAGAAGAAAGATATATTCCCCGGCAAGATAAACAACAGAAGGACGTCAACGTGTAGTCTTGGCTCTGAAGATGGTCACGGTATGACCGAAATTAATCAGCCAAAATTATAATGAAAAGTTTTTGTAAGGTATTTTTAAATGTTTATTATATAAGAGAAAGATATATTTTGATATCATTCTAAATTAAGAAGTTATTTTACATGAAACCAGATTCAAGTGTGATGCAATGACATTTTATGGAAAATGAAATTATAGCTATTTAGAAAATTATTAGAAAAGAGCATATTAGCACTATTAAATATAGAAAATTAAGATTAATACGATTTATGCATTAATAAAAGAAGCCATTGAAATAGTTACCACTAGCAATGCTGTGAACGACATACATCATGAATGTCTAGTCAGAGAATGGCTGTGCATGCTAGAAAATAACGGCAGAAAAAAGCAAGAACAACACATCACTCAGTCTGACGAAGTTCTTGTGTAAGAGATGAAAAAAATTTTAATAATTTAAGGATTAAAAAGGTAATTTTATATTTTGAAATTTAATTAAATCCTTAAATAAAACATTATTGTTTTACATTTTAGATTTTTCTATTTTTTTGTGCAATACTCAGAAAAATTCTTATGAATGCATTAGAAAGTTTAACTGTTTGGCTACAAAATCATGTAAGATTCATCAATTAATTACTTGTTTAAGCAACCCACAAAACACTTTTCCTAAGAGCTTATAACTATGCCAATTATATCCATAGGGATTAATTGGCATAACGTGATATGGTTAGGGATATTTAAGCAGAACACAGCATAATTTTCAAGGAAACATTTTATTTTTTATAACATTTGACTGAAAATTTCTACTTAATTGCATGGATAATTAAGGAATTCATCAAGTAAAAGAAATTCTGCTGACTATTACAGCTACCTATATTTAGTTATTCAAATAAAATTAATTCAATGTGTAAAATTAACCACGAATGTAGGAGCTGTGTGCTCTTTTATTTGAATGGGTGTGTATACCTTTGGTACAATTGTACTTTGATCGTATAAAATTGAATCATTCTTCTCATGCCATCATTTTTTTTTTTTCCTTTTTGATTATGATGGACTTGCGAACCTTACTGCCATCAGTTTCACCAGTTTTACTAAAGTACTAAATTGATATTTCACCAAAACAAAATCATTTATTTTGTATTTAGGGTGATACAAGGCTCTCGATTTTATGAAAGATTCGTTGTTGGTCTTGTTTTATGTGACCTTTTAGCATCTTTTTTAGGTCCTCTGTTTATAAGAACATTTAAATGAAAACCCTTACCATTCTCTTGACAGGTGGCTGAAGATTAAATTCTTCATCTTAGATAGGTTCTTTAGTTTTTGAATTATCATTAAGAAAAGTCAATCTATGTTACACAGGGTTCATACTCAGATATGGGAAAAAAATTCCCTGAGTTCCTAGACAATTTTCAAGAAAATATTAGTGACATATTACAAGAAACGCTCCTCTAGACAGGACAAAATACACCTACTTTCACTGTATAATGTCATATTACTGCCGATCATGATAGAAATTCAGGTAGAAATCATTATTTACATGCATATTTTCACAATACTTAATCATTTAAATTTTGATACAAAGCTAAACAAGAAAAACGTAACTTAAGAGAGAAAAAAAAATTGTTTTTTCAGGTTTTAGAACTGATTTTCCCTGATTTTTAATGAAAATTTTTATTTTCCCTGATTTTTTTTAACAAATTCCAAATTCCCTGTTTTCCCTGAGGTGTATGAACCCTGTAAAGCTATGCCAAATAGCATCATAGGGATACCCAATATGAGATGGATATCATAGAAATAAAACAAAAGTTTAAAATACATGCATGGAACCACAGTTAACCATTCTTTCAAAAACTGCAATAGGCAGCACCTGAAATTGATCTACAATTTCATCAGACCAAAAAAATGTATGATGAAAAATATTTACTCAGTCAGAAAAATGATGAAACAGAGATTTTTTTTCCTCATGAGGCTTCCAAGCAGACGGGAATTATGAGGATGGTGCATTTATACATACACTTACCCTTAGTAAAATAACAATGGTTTGTTTTACTAGAGGGGTTTTATCCAGTTTCTATTTTATCTGCCACAGTCTTAATATGCATTCAAATGAGATTTTGTAACAAACTATGATGAACTCTATTTTTTTTCTAATAATGTAACTTGAAATAACTTTCGTGGCAAATTATTAGCTAGATAAGAATTAAAAATGTGATAAATATTTTGATGCTTAAACTTTTAAACACCAATGTTCTCGATCGGGAACATCAAGTTCAAAATTCGTAAAAAAAAAAAAAAAAAAAAAAAAAATACTTATATGGACTTACAAAAATTATTTATTGTTGAAAGTACACGTGATTTTTTGGGAGGAAATTTATTTATGTTATGTAATTACTGCAGCTAAAAAAAAAAAAAAAAAAAAAAAAAACGCAAAAAAAATTTTTTTTTGTCAATTTTCACTATGGTTAATAAAAAAATTCACAAAAAATTTTTAAATAAAATCTTTATGTAAAAAAATAGAACCAACTCCAAAAAACAACTATTATTCAAACAACTAAAAATTAAATGAAATCGAAAATTGTACCTAAAAGTATGAAATAAATTCTTTCGCCAACAACATAAATACTACAATTAATCGTAACTTTTGAAGTTGGTGCAAAATTAGATAAAACTTAATTTAACAGATCTGTTTTTACTTTTTAGACTGATTGCTACAAACGCTGCTGCCCCGAATGATTGATAAATCTTCATGGTTTCCTTTATTATTTTATCACTGTATACAGTTAGTTTATTAGTAACATTTAAAGAGAACAATGAACATCCTTTGAAATTCAGTATTTATATTTCTATGAAATTACAAGAGTTTCTTTACAAACTCGAAACAGCTTTGACATTTGTCGTTCTTGGCAGTTTATGGATTTGGCGATGAAATCGTAATACAAAAATATGCACGCGTGATGTATATTTTCGTAAGATACATTGTACTACATATTGTTTCATATTCTTGATTGCTCTCTTAATTTTATACTATTAAGTGAACAATATTTGTATATATATATGTATATTTCACTGTTCTTGAAAATAGTAGCTTGGACAGTCACGTGATTTAACACAAAGGTGCCCTTCGAAGGGTCATTGCACACATCGAAGTCAGATTTTCGAATTTTTGATTAGTTTTCTTTTAATTAATAAAAATATGAAAATAAAACTTCCTATTTCTATAATGACGCAGAATGGAGAATCTTTGGAGAGATTTTATTGGTTTATTTGATTTTCATTAATTTGAGTGTATTTTACATTGAACTACAGCTATGTTATGAGGAATTACAAGATATTTGATTGGTTTATTTCATTTTCATTGATTTGAGTGTATTTTACGTTGAACTAGAGTTACGTTATGATGAATTATGAGAGATTTGATTGTCACTGATTTGAGTGTATTGTACATTGAACTAGAGCTTTGTTTTGAGGAATTACAAGAGATTTGATTGGTTTGTTTGATTTTCATTGATTTGAGTGTATTTTACATTGAACTAGAGCTACGTTTTGAGGAATTATGAGAGATTTGATTTTCATTGTTTTGAGCGTATTTTACATTGAACTAGAGCTACATTTTGAGGAATTACAAGAGATTTGATTGGTTGATTTGATTTTCATTGATTTGAGCGTATTTTACATTGAACTAGAGCTACGTTATGAGAAATTACAAGAGATTTGATTGGTTTATTTGATTTACATTGATTTGAGTGGATTTGTATTTTACATTGAACTAGAGCTACGTTATGAGGAATTATGAGAGATTTGATAAGTTTATTTGATTTTCAATGATTTGAGGTAGGAGTGTCCAGTGATTTTTTTTTTTTTTTACACGCTTGACAGTGATTGCTGCAAAAACAAGTTTCGTGTATTTTCAGATTCATACACAGCGAGGTAGGGGTGTCCAGTGATGTTTTTTGGTTTTAACATGCGTGATAGTGATTGCCACGGAACCGAGTTTTGTGTGTTCTGAGATTCATGCACAGCGATGTAGGGCTGTGCAGTGATTTTTTTTTGGTTTTCATGTGTGTGAAGCGTACATATGTGCGTTATAGTGATTGCTGCGAAAACAATTTAAGTGCATTCTCTGATTCAAGTATTCATCGAATAGTGACTTTTACTGTTTCCAGAATATTCGAGAATTAACATTTATATTTGACTGTTTTCGAGAATATTCGTTTTAATAATAGTTTTGTTGCACTGATTCGAGAAGTTCAAAAAATGTTTGATAATGTCAAAGAGATCCTCTACTAAAACTGTGAAGAAAATAGTCGGCAATAGAAATATATTTATTTAAACGTTTCAATTAAAAAGAAATTCTTTAAATATATGTGTCCAGCAAAGCGCGCAAAGCCAGCTAGCATACCTTATTAAAATAACCTTGGTTTTTGAAAGGAATTACATATGTTCACCAGATAATTTGTTCTCATGAAGACTATGTTAACTGTCTTAACATGTTAAAAAAGTATGCAGAGATTGCAGTGAAATATTTGGCTCATACTTTTATGTAACAAGGCATAGTGTGCAGTTTAAATAAAACAGAGTTTAACATCCATAACAATATTTATTAAAAACTTAACAAGAAATTTCAAAACTTAACAAGAAATTTAAAACTTAACAGAAGATATAGACTTTGCTAGTGATAGTTAGAAAAACTTGCCATGAGGGAAAAACTATTTATCCAAACTAACTGCTTATAAGTAGAATTAATGCTTTCATTGCTCAGCATTAGCACAAAAGGATGCTGGCCTTCAAATAACATTAATATATATACTGCAACTTAATTAAACAGAAACATGCCCTCATACTTTGAGGCAAACTAAAAAAAAAGTTGAAAACGTATTTAAATTTTTCAAATCATCGTAATTACAAACGAAAATTATAAGCAAGAGAGAATAAACCTATGTAAGACATCCTTATATACATCTATCACCGGATTCCAGAACAGCCAATCACCAGGCTACACATTTCTCCCTTCCAGGCGATCCAAAAACACGCCCATCGTACGTAATCCGTTACCGTGACAACGGACGACGCTGAATACGTACGCCATCTATGGGCCGCAAAAGTAAGTATCGCCATATTGGAATTCAACTGGCCTGAACGATGTGTTCAAAGAATGTAAACAAAGATTATAATTTTATCCTATATGAATTAAATAAAGAAGTATAATATCAAATGTATTTAAAAATAGAAAAAGATAAGTTATTTGCTTGAATAAAGGATAAAGGTAAGTTATATCTTTAAGTAAAGTTATTTTAATAAAACTTATATTTAAATATTATACTAAACAATACATTGTATTGTTTATATTTTCAAATTGAACTTAACTGATATATAGCACTAAACGCTATTCATTTAAAACGAAAATAAGCTCTCCTCATAATTAATAGGCAATATAAACGTTTTTAAACTTTGAAAAATGATATGAAAAAGATTTTTAGGACAACAGAAGCGTACATATGTGCGTTATAGTGATTGCTGCGAAAACAATTTAAGTGCATTCTCTGATTCAAGTATTCATCGAATAGTGACTTTTACTGTTTCCAGAATATTCGAGAATTAACATTTATATTTGACTGTTTTCGAGAATATTCGTTTTAATAATAGTTTTGTTGCACTGATTCGAGAAGTTCAAAAAATGTTTGATAATGTCAAGGAGATCCTCTACTAAAACTGTGAAGAAAATAGTCGGCAATAGAAATATATTTATTTAAACGTTTCAATTAAAAAGAAATTCTTTAAATATATGTGTCCAGCAAAGCGCGCAAAGCCAGCTAGCATACCTTATTAAAATAACCTTGGTTTTTGAAAGGAATTACATATGTTCACCAGATAATTTGGTGATATCTTTTTTTTTTCTTTCTTTCTTTTGCAAGACAGATACCATATAAACTCTGCAAAATTTTGTAGCTTAAGAAATCTTAACCATATTTAAAACAGTTTTCGACTGTGTTTTGTAGATGCCAAAGTGACATGTATATTTCAAAA
>OZ005649.1:311500917-311585917 GCA_963930645.1 Salticus scenicus
AGAATTTGATTTTATTACTGAATAAAACTATAAATTTTTATTTAATTTTGCACTGACTTCAAAAGTTATGATTAATTGTAGTGTTTATGTTGTTTGGCGAAAGAATTTATTTCATAATTTTAGGCGCAATATTCGATTTCATTTAATTACTTTCTTCTATATGTAATATAGAGAAAGTATTGGATTCGCGAAAATTTTCGACCTCCGTTGTGCATAATAAGAGTTATTTTAAACTTGTGATTGTAAAATTAATATGAATTATTGATAATAGTAGTATGTAACTAGGAAAAAAATTTTGTGCATGGGGGGCATCGCTTCCCCCCCCCCCCCCCCCCCTAGAGGGGAAATACCCCCCCAGGGGGAGTAAATTTTCACAATGGGTATCTTTCGAAATATCTCGTTGATAATAGTAGTAGTTAACTAGGAAAAAATTTTTGTGCATGTGGGGGCATCGGTTCCCCCCCCCCCACCGGGGGGGGCAAAGTTTCAAGATGGGTATCTTTCGAAAGGTCTCGTTAATACCTTTAAAACGAATGGTTGAACTATAAATCTGTGATAATTTAAAACAAAGTTATCTATTTTTTTTACTTTTAACGAAAAAAAACTTAGAAAAAAAAAAAAATCGCAATTTTTTTTTTTTTTTTTTTAAACGAAATTTAACTAAACTTGGTATTTAGTTGGTCCCCGACATAAAGTGGTGCTGATTACATTTGGGGATTAATAGATCAACAGGTGGCGCTGTGATCGTATTTTTTCTAAATTTTTAACATGGCAGTATAGGACAAAATTTCGTATAAATGTACATAATGAGAGTTATTTTTAACTTGTGATTGTAAAATTAATATGAGTTATTGATAATAGTAATAGTTAACTAGGAAAAAATTACTGTGCATGTGGGGGCATCGCTTCCCCCCCTGGGGGGAAGTAATCCCCGGGGTGTGTGTGTGTGTGTGTAAATTTTCAAGATGGGTATCTTTCGAAAGATCTCGTCAATACCTTTCAAACGAATGGTTGAACTATAAATCTGTGATAATTTAAAACAAAGTTATCGATTTTTTTTACTTTTAACAAAAATAAAACTTAAAAAAAAAAAAAAAAAAAAAAGTAAGATTTTTTTTCTAACTATTGTTACTGATTGAATATGTATTACTTTTAACAAAAAAAAAAAAAAAAAAAAAAAAAAAAAAAAAATAGAAAAAAAAAATCTTATTTTTTTTTTTTTTTAAATATTGTTACTGATTGAATATGTATAGGAAAATATAGAAGAAAGTCTTGTGGTGGCCACAACATACTAGTTTTTAGTTGTTTGAATAACAGTTTTTTGGATTTGGTTCTATTTTTTACAAAAAGATTTTATTTTTTTCCTTTCAGTGAAAATGTATTCATAGCAGAACATAAGACATTCGACGGCAGTCTCACATGTCGCAACCCGCAAGAAAAGTGACAAATTCAAAAAATGATAATTTAGAGTTTATGTCACAGAAAAATACATGAAGTTCCCCAATGTGCACAAAAAAGTTAACTCCCCTATTTTTCACCAGGTGGTGCTGTAAGCGGTTTAATCTTGTATTGCATTACCACTTTACTATAACTACATACCACTTTTATGACTATAGCTGCGGCCGTTTAGCAGTTAGCAGACTCACTTTTTTGGGCACCCTGTATTTTCTTCAGATGGTAAAGATATTACAATGGGACCAATTTCAGGCCAAGACCTTTTCAACAAAACAAATTCTCACCTTCAACAGGCTAAACACTTTATAAAAAAAATCTAAGTTCTTGCAAAAATGATTTGAGGCAGCGGTGTCAAAAGCCCAACTGTTATCCTTAATAGCATAACTAAAATTAGTTTGAGCAATATAGTAGGAAGGGGAATTTTTCTCAACATTATGATTTACGGGATTACTACTACTTTTACATCTCATTTTTATGTTTACTATTAAGGAAATCATTCTTACATTTATCAAGATTAACATAACAATTTTCCTTTACGTGACCGGGTCGACCACACCTAAAACAATTTAAAGTCTTAAACTTTTTACCTTTAATTAGGATATTTTGTATCTCGACATGATGATTTCCTCGTTTATCCTCCTCATGAAGTTGAAGTCTCGCTTCTTCTGCCAATAATTCATTAGCAATCGCTTGAAAGTTGAAGTCCTCAGTTTTCCAATGTAGCAAATACTGGACAGCTGACTCGAACTTCTTTGGCATGTGACGCAACAATTGATAATAACTGTGAGTATCTTCTAATGGCTTGCCTATCTCCTTTAGTTGCTCTAAGACTCTTGATAAACGATTCACAAAACTAGTTACAGTTTCCTCCTTCCTCATTTCACATTATAGAAATTCCGTAAATAGGATCATGTGATGGGCACGTGAATCGGAAACAAAATTTTTCTTCAACAGACTCCAAGCTTCGATTGGGCAGCTACAATTTTCGATTATACTCCTAACTTCCGGAGATGTGTGTAAATATATCGTTGAAAGGGCTGTTCTGCTTCTAATCTTGAAATCCTCCACATTCTTTGCTGTTATTCCAGTTTTTTCATCTTTCACTGGCAGTTTTTTTTTCTGGCATACCAAATCCCAACAATTTCGTTCAATTAATATAAATTTGATATCCCTCTGCCAAACAGTATAATTGTTGGCATTTAACTTTTGAATAGAAGGATTTAAGCTAACAGCCATTTTAAAGCTATAAAAAGCTACCTAAATATATGAGCTAAGCCCATAATCTCTCTTAGTGACAAACTTATGTTGTCAAGATTAATATGTGAGTATTTTAAATGCAGTGGAAACAAAATTGTTTGAGCTCTAAAATTGAAAATTATGGTAGCATTTAAAAAAAAAAAAAAAAACAGAATCATATTTGAAACTTAACAGAATTTATTCAAACTTAACAAGGCTGCATAAAATTTAACAAAATTAATTAACAACAAAAATAAACAATTTGGGATTGCCAGTATTTGGCGTTGAAAAAAACTATCACAATTCATATTAATTAACTGCCAGAGATATTTAAACTGTTGCAATAAACATTATGAAGCTTGAATGATAACGTTGATAAACTATTAATAGCCAGGCATAAAATTTAACGTTACCGGCAAACATCAATAAACGTTCAAGAGCTTCAAACATGATTAAACTTTAAATAACTATTTAAATAATCTAAAAATATTTGAGCATAAAAACTCTTTAAGAAAAGGAACATAATGAGCAAATAACGTAACTCATAAAAACATAGTATAAAGTTAAAACGTACGAGCAAAATATAAAAGAAAGAATAAGAGGATGATACAATGTTCGTTGCTCCTTTTACACTAATGAATGGATGGAAGAAACATCTACCTAAGTTATCTGCTAGGTGGCAGGTTGCACTTCCGTATCTGTTAGAACACACATCACGATCACCATGGCAACAAAACTACGCCATGAGCTCAACGCCATCTATGGGCCAAGTTGACAACTTATTTAAAAAAAAAAAATTATCGTTCGTTAACAAGGTAAATTCAAAAATGTAAATATTAACTTTAAAAGTAAAAGGAGTTTCTTTTAACGTCTTTAATTTCAAAAACACTTAAAAGGAAAATATTCAAGTTATATTTTAAAGGTAAGTTAATTTGAACTGAATAAAATATATTATTAATAAATTTCAATTTAAATACTATTTATATACAGCATAACTAATTAAACTTATAAGTTTCTCAAATTCATTTAAACATTATCTACAGCACTAAACACTACAGAATATCCCTGGATTTTAAAATTAACGATAGTTTAACTTGAAAATCAACATGAAGGAACAAAAATTATAACAGCCATCAACAGCCATCGAGAAGAGGAAACACCTGATCAAAGGTAGAGGGAAGGTGACTGAAGTGCAGACACAACAACTAAGACTTTCGGAATTCAAGCCTGAAGATGGTGTGGATCCACACCGAAAAGTTTAGCAAGAATTTCCAAGTAGGCCATTTTTAGATTTTCACTGGGTATTTCATACTATTCTATTTCTTCCGTATTTTGTAGTAGTTAGAAGCTTAGAATTCAAGTCTCTGTTTATACATATTGGAACAGGTCATCGACTTTTCAAATTCAACTTGTAACAGTTCCAACCTCCGGCCTCTTCCCGCAATGTCTAGCGTGGGGGTGTTTCACACATAACTGTTTTGCTCTTATAATTGGGAATGACGACTTTTGCGAAGTTCCTCAAGTAGGGTGTGATTATTGGTAATAAATTTCTCTTTCTTCTCTTCTGTAAGAGTTTTTGAACAGACCATATGGTTCAGCCCCCGTCCAAAGCTTTTATTATTTTTTCTTTTCTCTTTGTGAATATTTTGAACAGCTTATTTTGCTAGTAATCGAGGAAAGAGATAGAAGGATATTTATATTTTGATAGATATAGCTTATCGGAAAATATTTTTAACAGTACAGGAAGCTGTTGATTATTTTAATACCTTATCAGACTTGGATAATTCAGTGGATTCCATTATCGATATTTGTTAATTGCCTCCAGATGAAAGTGAAGCTTTAACAAATGAAGAAATTTTAAATGAGAATGAATTTGAAAAATATATCCCTGCAGATGTTTGTGGACAAGTAGAAGTTTTTACACATAGATTATCGGATGCGTCAGACAAAGAGACAATTGCTTCTGTACCTTCTAAATCAAAAGCTCAACCAAGTTTAAAGAGAAAAAGGAAGTATAAAGCTGAGATGGAACAAAAATGCATCTTTCCAAAAAACTTCAGATACTGTAAGGAATAAATCTCTAAGCGAGTCATTTCCGGAATTAATAAATTTGTCTCCAATTGAGATTTTCAACAAATTTTTATCTATGGACTTTTTAGTTCACTTATCAAAAATGACAAAACTTTATGCAATGCAAAAAAGCGAAGAATTGGATGTTGACAAAAAGGATATTGCACAATTTTTTAAATCGCTATTATTAAGTGGTTACCATACTGTCCCTGATGAGGATTTATTTTGGAGTACCTATGAAGATTTGTCTGTCCCTATTGTTGCTACAGTTATGCCTAGAGGTCAGTTCAAGAAGCTAAAGAAGTGCTTTCATATCGATTCAAGCAATTTGAAACCAGAGCTCAAAAAGAATTTTCAACAGTTAGGATTTTTTCATAGAAAGTTAGGCATCGATGTATCTATGGTCCCATACTATGGATACCATTCTGCAAAAATGTTTATAATGGGCAAACCTATACGCTTTGGATATAAAATGTGGATGCTTTGTTCTGCTAGTGGTTACCCGTATGCAATAAAATTTACTGTAGAAAAGTTCTGAAGCAAACAATACTCCTCTTAGATCCAGAGTTGTATGGGAACTTTTATCCTTCATTGAACATCCAAAAAAAAAAAAAAAAAAAAAAAAAAATTCTTTGACTATTTCTTTACATTGTACAATCTTATGGTGCATTTATCTGAAAAAAATTTCAAAGCAATAGGTACTGTTTGAGATACCAGAACAGGATAATGTCCTCTAAAATCATGACAAGAAATGTCCAAATCTGAACGGGGAGAGTTTGATTACCAATGTGATGGAAATGTTTATGTGTACTGATGGAACAACAATTCTGTCGTTACCATTGTATCAAATTATGATACTCATGAACTTATGAGTAAGGAAAAAAGATTTTGCCGTAAAGAAAAAAATAAAGTGGATGCCACATCTTGTTAAATATTATAATGAAGGTATGGGTGAGTTGATCTGTTAGACGAAACTCCTCGGAAGCTACCGTCCTATGTTATATAGCAAAAAATGGTACTGGAACCTATTTAGTAATGCATTAAATATGGCTGTTGTTGCGGGTTGGATTTTATTTACCGAGTTGCACAAAAATACAGCATCAGAACACATCTGAATTTTCGTAGAGAAGTGAGTTTAAGTTTATTTCAAAATAAACCTAAGTTTCACTTCGATCCAGGGCCATGTGCCCCCCCAATTTCCATCTACACGACAGTCAGATAAGCATTATTTGATAATATCATCCCAAGGACGCTGTTTAGTGAGCCAAAAAGATACAAGAAAAATGTGTTTCGAATGCGAAAAGTGGTTGCACGAACACTTTTCCCTCTTATCACGGACAGTAATGAGTATAAAAAAATTATGTGAACTTTTGGTAAGGTAATTTGTATTTTATATAGTTATTATTTATGATTGTGTGTAGGAGTTATATATTTATAGTTTCATATAGTTATTTTTTAAACACTTAGTATTTTTTCTCTTCATATCACAGACAGTGATGTTATTTTTTTTTTTCCAAATTAAGCATAATTTTGATAAGGTTTGTTTGTATTTTATATTATCCTATTAATGAAAATATGTAGTAATAATCATTTGTTACCGTATAGTTATAACCATGTATTTTTTGTGATTTCGTAGATATAGATCTAATTTTTGAATAAATATATACATATAAATTATTTAATTGCTTTTATTTGAAAAACACTGAAAGAGAAAAAGTAAAAAGCAATATTGTTGTTACTATTATTTAAAAGTATTTAACGAGGTAATTTGACATAAATGTAACCTATATTTTCAAATCTATCACGTGTTTATTCATCAGTATAAAATTATAGCACAAGGACTACAAAACTTAATCTATTGAATAAAACTTGTAAAAACTTAACAGATCACGCCAATATTCCCAAACTGGAACATGTCTGAAATCATATAAATTTTTTTAATGTTTTTCTTTAAATGGACACATTTAAATCATATTTTTGTGAATTAAAGTTAATTTTTATGCCTGGATCATATTGCGATGTTTTAAAAGTTAATGAAATGCAGAGTACAGGTATGTGAACTTTATTGGATAGTTCCGAGCTATGATTGAAATTTTTAAGCTTCATTAATATTAAATGAATGTTTTTAGTTGCTAAATTATTTGTTTTACTTCCTTTATCAATTATAGTCAAAAGACAAGCTAATTTAAAAATCAAATTTGAAAAAAAAAAAAAATCATCATTTAAATTAGTTTTATTTAAGAGATTTCTTACCTATTGTCTCTAACAACCAAAATTCCATAGTTATATGTGGAAGTTTTTTTAACAGAATTACTTATAACCTAATGTATATAAATCTTTTTTTTCCAGTTCTATTTTTATATTCAGAAAATTCACAGCCGTTAAATTTACTCTTGTTTTCCATGATTTTTAATATTGTATTTTTGAACCAAAATGCAAAGAATGATAATGTAAAAATTGTATTTTTTTTTTAAAGTATTTTTGAAGCTATAAAGTAAGACAAATACATAAACTTCATTTTTTTGCATTTTTGGATCTAAAATAAAATATTAAAAATAAATTTTTGGAAAACAAGAACAAATTTAACAGTTGAGTTGTGAATTTTCTGAATGTGGAAACAGAATTAAAAAAAAAAAAAAAAAAAAAAAAAAAAAACATTAGGTAATGAGTAATTTTGTTAACAAAAATCTTCTTTTTTACCAATAGATACAGCATATTTCTCCCTTTAAATAATATATGTTCTGGGATAAGATGTGCAGCCTTATCAGTACTGCCCCCCTTTTCAAATTTTAGCTTTATTAGAAAGATTATGACTTTTTTAGTTTTCATTTTGAATCTTAATAGGGGAAAAAAAAAGGGCGTGTGTTTAAAAATTTAGCTTTTAATATTAAATTACAACAACAACAACAAACAAGGTTTTTGCAAATCAGGGATTGTCAAAAGCAAATTTGACTCTTTAAGGTAAAGACACCAATGTTCGACAATCCTAAAATTTGCTCCAGCGTTCAACACTCTCAAAAAAGGCATGTTAAAATAACCATTAATTAACACCCATGAATTTGAATCCGCTCGAGCTAGGTTCTTCGATTCTAGGGAATCTAATGCGGGTGATTTCAAATTCATAGATATTATCAAACACTTATTTTAACATGCCTTTTTAGTTCCCCACCATACTACAGGTATGGGGAACTTAGGTAATCGTGAAAATTTTCGACCTTGGTTTTTTGACTTTTTTATACGTTTTCAGGTGTGAGGAATCCAAAAATGACGAAATTTGTATGGTGTCTGTCTGTAGGGTGTCTGTTAGTGTGTCAGTCCGTTAGTGTGTTAGTCCGTTAGTGTGTTAGTCTGTTTACACGATATCTCACGAACAAATGATTGCAGAGAGGTCAGACCAGTTATAAAATATTACTTTCGATACTGGCAAAAACCCTATTCATTTACAACATTCGAATTAAAAAACTTCATAAGTTATTAGAAATTTACGATTTTCTTAACATGGGAGAGTAGGGCAAAAATTTCACTTAAACGTGCATTAAATGAAAACTTTTTACTGTAAAAATGTCAGACCAGTTTTAAAATCTCAGTTTTGATGCCGGAATGAACATCAGTATCTATAAATATGCTACTTTGAAAATTTCGCAAGTTATTGGAAATTTACGAATTTCTTAACATGGCAGTATAGGGCAAAATTTCACATAAACATTATGAATAATTTATGAATATATATATATATATGATGGGAAAATGAGCAGAGTCCACCTATGCCAACTCGTTTACGAGGGTAGCGAACACAGGTGCAAATTTTAGAGGTGGTGAAAATTGGTGTCTTTACCTTATATGAGCAAATCATTATTTGGACAAAATGTGATCTTGGGGGGTGGGGGTGATCAATAAATGTACTGAAATGTTTTTCTTTGGATGGCTAAAACAGGTATTTTCTTTTTTCTTTCTTTTTTTTTTTTTTATAAAAAAGCTACCTATAAAAGAACATCTTGGTTTTAAAATATGTTACAGAAGTATTTTTTTCCCTTTAGACAAACAATTTCTTTTTCTTGTTTTATTCCTCTCTTCACAATGTTCTTTTATGTGTAACCATGGAATAGTTTTAGACATCTACATGGAGTAGGATATTCTTTTTAAAGTTAGAGCCTATTTATCATACATTTTATACAAATTACTATAGAATGAAATAACATTACACATACCTCATTAATATATATGTATGCATATACTAGAAGAGGACAAATATGTATTTAGGAAATATTTACATAAAATTATATGAAAAGTTTTAAGGTACTTAGATATGAATCTAATACTTTTGATTATGTAAATGCAGTTTTCATTTTAAAATAAGTTTAAAGTTACAAATAGCATGAAAGAAAAGTTACTTCAAAATAATTTTTATTCAGCAAAATATGAATATAAGTCTTTTTCGACTTAATACTCGTGATTATGTAAATACAATTTCATTTTAACATAAGTTTAAAATTACAAATAAAAAATTTTTACAAGCATGAAAGAAAAGCTACTTTAAAATAATTTTCATTCAGCAAAATATGTATATAAGCTTTTTTTTTTTTTCATTTCATAAACATTTTTTTAACAGTCATCAATCTACAGAATACAAATAGCAAAAATTCACAACACAATATGGCAGAAATTATCAAAACATCACAGTAGAAATTCCAGAAAAAAAATTATTTCCTATTATAACTTGTAACAGTTTATTGTGAAGTTTTATTTCAGGAACAATTCTTTAATAATCATAATAATAATATCTCTGTAATTTTTACCTAAAATTCAAAATAAATAAACAGAATCAATTAATAGAAATTAAAAAATATTAATTTTGTAATCAATAAATATTAAAAATATAAATTTTGTAACTTAATGTTACCCAAGGTTCCATATAACTTAAACACACAATTAAATATTACTACTAGTCAGAAACAATTAACATACAACAACCTATATAGGTCATTATCACATTGAAAACATTCCTTACTTAGTAGTAAGTTATACTCTTATCTTAGAAATATACATATGAAATAACCAATGTTGTGCGATTATCAGTAACATATTTTTTTCTTCTTTGTAATATTAGGCAAAAGTAGTTCCATAAAAATCATCGTAGCTTTCACACATAAGTAGCATTTTATATGCATATACAATTTTTAGGAACTGTTTCTATAAATAATCCCTTGGCTATTTGCAAAGGTACTGATTAAGAAGTTTTAGCTAGATAAAATTTCATAAATACCTTTGGTACCCTTTTCACTGTTTCAAATATATAAGCCATTGGTACTTGGAATGAACTGTTGAAAAAGAATGACACATAGATTCAAAATTAATGGATTTGTTGCATTATGTTTTACTTAACTGGACAGAGACAGTTATATTAACCCTAAAACACTGCTGCAGAGCAGCAATATAAATTGAATAATATACCTGTGTAAAGCTAACATTCTAAAACTCCCCGATCTTGAATTTAGTTAAACACTTTTCCATAGAATCTGTAATATTCAGTTGAAAAAACATTAGCTTGCAAAATTTAAAATGTCAATACAGAGTTGGTTTGAACTTAATTAAATATTATTTTTTAAAGTCTAATTTTTTTAACTTTTGCATTTTTTTTTTTTTTTTTAATACTCTAATAGCAACACTTAGCAGCTCACAAATTTTAAAATCAATGCAAAGTGGAATAAAAAGAATTACATTTTCAGTAATTTAAAAAATCTTCATTCTTAATTAAAATTAGAAATTTTCGAATTGTGGACTCATAATTGCTGTTCATGGCCAATTTTTAATTTTTGTCAAAATCAGTTTAAAATTCAGGATTTTGTAAAAAAATATTTTTATGCTCTAATCCAAAAACTATACGACTTTAAAGTTGTAAAATTGTCAGCTCCCAAATTTTTAAAATATCAATTCAAATGCAAAATGACCGCAAAAAACATTTTAATTGCTAATTTTAAAAGACCCTGGGTTGCCACTTTTCAAGAACACTACAATTAATTAAATAAAACCTTTTAACACTTGCCTCATTATTGGCTGTAAATTTTTCAGTTGGGTACCTAACCCTCCCCGGTGGTTTCATCTGTCGTGAAGTTCTTGAAATGATTTTACTTGGTGGTCTTTTCCATAAGGTGGTGCCACACTCCATCCTGCGCCATTGCGCCGCTGTCGTTGCACACATGTAAATTTGTTGCGATTTCTATAGACTCACGGAACATTGCACAATGATAATTGTTATAAGCTGATTTTCTAGTTTCATTAAAATTTATCTCAATATTTTCGTTATTATATGTTTTTGTAACAGCTGTGTTCACTTTACCAATTTTAATATCATATTTATGTTCATTAATTCACGTTTTAATTTTGCTTTTTGTGACATCGAAATATGAACCTGAATTTTTATTTTGATTTATAAAAGGTATTTTATAGATTCCAGCAATTTCAAGGGGTGAAATGGGAATTTCACCCCTATAATTTCTAATGTTTTCAAAAACAGTTTGAGGAAAATTCATAGAAATTTTGAGGAGCATTTCGGCTACTTTGAGGAGCAATTTTAAAAATACATAAAAAAAAAAAGAGAAATAATCTACTAACAAAAAAATATTAACAATAATCATATGCAATTAAGAAATATTTATTGATAATCAAATTTATTTAGCAAAACAGTGAAGAAAGATAAAAATGGGAAATGATTAAGTCTGAATATAAGAGCTTAAAACCCAAAAGTAATTTGTTTTCTGCATAATGGAATATTTTCCATACATAAATGAGGACAACATATGAAAGTACATTATTCAGATACATAAAAAAAAAAAAAAAAAAAAAACAAGAAAAGAAAGCACAAAGGAAAAAATTAAATGTCTGACAATTTTTCATGAATGTCAAAATAATTATTATACTATCACATAAAAATCTAAAACGAAATCTCCAATATTCATATGAATGTGTAAATCTCATCTCTAAGTCAACTCCCTCTAATCTGCATAGCTTGGAACCAAATGTTTTGTAAACTTTAGAATTTTGCAGATACAAATGAAGTCATAATAAATCATTAATGCTTTAAGTGAATGATAAAATAAATGTATAATTATTTCAAATAAATCTTAAATAAAATTGAATTTGAACATGAGGAAATGTTACTAATTTCAATAAAAATAAATAAGGCAGAAACAAAAACAGCGCTCAGCATTGACTGAGTGTTTCGCTTCTTTGGTCAGTCGTCAGCAAGTAACGTAATCTATGATGTTTTTATCCCTCTAACTAATCATACGAGAAACACATTCTGCGACAACAATCCTCTCTGGTAGGCGGCTGAAATTCAGAGCTGAAGAGAGAAATGGAGAAAACAGATTTCTTTTCACTTCTTTTTTCCCATGCAATATAATATGCAATACATTTTCATCAGACCGCAAAAAGCCTCTCCTTTCGACTGATACCAGATAGTCATGCCAGACATTCTAGAGATTTTTCTTTTTTTTTTTTTTTTTCAGTATCTGCCACTATTCAGTTTTATGTATTTAATAAAAAATATTTAGCTAGGTGGTCGACTGAATTTGCAGAGCATAAAAATGACGTCACGGAATTGCGGAGTTTTCAAAATTTTTCGGAGAAACTCCGCACAAATCGGAACAGTTGGCAACCTTGAAAACCTATCAGAATTTCATCAAACATAGCCAAGAACCATCCAAATTAAAACATTGTTGTTAAAAAAAAAAAAAAAAAAAAAAAAAGACATTGAAATTGTTTGAAAACTACAGTGCCACAGACAGACATTGGACTTATAACTGCTCTCTTTTTTGACTGGTGTCAAAACAGAAGTACGAGGACTGCTGCTATGGAGCTATATCATGACTATATTTACCAGACTCAACTTCTTTAGGTTGTGGAGGTTTGTGAAGGAATACACTGTACATACAAAGATGATATTGCCTATGTTTATGCCTGAATTATGGAAGCAATATAACATATAACATTTTTTCAAATATGTGGAATGAGAAAAATGTTGCTTAAACAGACAGAGGTAGATTTAAACTTAATTCACCCTAAGTTATTTTGCTGTGGCACCCCCTTTTTATATTTTGAAATACTGTAAATATATGTTACAATTATAAATAATAAATGTAATATAACTAAGGAAAAGTATATTATTGTTTGATAGATGAAATGCTGTGCAACATTGCATATAATAATCAGCTCATAATTAAAAAAATAAATTAGTCTAGTGTGATCATGTGAAAAAAAAATAATAATTACTTATTTGGTTTCTCCTATGAAGATATAATTAAACAGACAGAATTAAAAGTTTTAATTACTTAGAAACAGGCAAACATTAAGTTTATATTTTCAATAAATAATAAAATTACATTGTTTAATAAAATATGAAGTGTAACAATTTATCTTTAAAGTATTCCATTTGATATTTTATATTTAAATCATTAAATAAATATTTTAATAAAATAATTCTACCCATGAAACAAAAACATGTTTAAAATCATTGTAGGAATCTTCAAAATTTGTAATGTCGATCAAAAACCTAATGGGCTTTGAATTCCAGTTGTTTTTTTATATTTGGGTTTGTGATTAAAATTAAATCTTTTTTTCTACATTTAATAGACTTAAATATCTTGTTGCCCTCAGCACAGGCCTAGTGAGACTAAGTATAAATCAGGCCTTTGCCCTTCCATCACTGCATGAAAGTAACAGCATGGTGCAGTTACATATGATCAATATGTCCAGTTGATCAGTCGTACAAATATAGTCTATATACCAACCAGAATCAGGCATGAGAGTGCAGAAAATTAAAAAAAGAGGAAACACACGTGTTCATAAAATTAATTTCAAATGAAAAATAATGCGTGCGGGGAAAACTATACAAATGTGTTCATAAAATTTATTTCAAATGAAAAAATAATGCTCACAGGAAAAAACTATACAAAATATTTTAAAAGTGACAAATTAAACTAAAAGAGTAACACATCAGCACAATAGAACATGTGTTTAAAAAAAACAAAAAACATTAGCTAGCAATCAACATTTAATAATATTGACTGGTAGTAGAAAATGGGAGAGGGGGAGGGGGGGGGGGGTTAAAAGTAGTTTATGAGTGAGAAATATTAAATACAATTCTTCTTCTTTATGGGTTCTAGAATATCATAAAGTAAGTTTGAAATTAATATAGACATTTTTGTTGTGGATGGATAAATATTCAAAAATAAACGGTTTCCCACAGAATGTTGATTGGCAATGGTTAGAGATGAAAAAGTGTGTATGGGGGGGGGGAGGACAAAAAAAATTACATGAGTGAGAAATATTGAATAATTCTGTTCTTTTATATGTTATAGAATATGATAAAGCACGTTTAAAATGAATATTGACATTTATATTTTGGATGGAAAAAGATTGAGTATCTAAAGTTTTTTGTGGATCGTTATTGGAGTTTGATTTTAACAAAATAAAAAATCGCGAAATTAACGAAAATCACAAAAAAGCGGAAAATCGCGGATCCGCGGAAAATTCTCATGCCTGCAGAATAGAAAAATCTGTATTAGAATGTTCTTATAATTGATGAAAACCCCAACTGATTTTCAGTTTTAGTCATCTTTTAAATTGGAATTTCTTTTCAAATTTTAATCACCTGTAAAACTTTGGCACCCCTAAACCTAAGCCTCATGGGTCTACGCCTAAATCAGCCACCATAGACAGAATGAGAAAAATGTTGCTTAGACATAGATCAATCTATAAGTAGAACTCATTGAGATTATACTAAAAGTTTTTCAAGTACTCCTTTATATTATAAAAACCCAGTGCAAAATCACATTCATTTTGATTTTATGTGTTTTCTTTATATCAATTCACTCTTAAACATCTAACATATGTGATACATTTCATACACATGGACTGAAACAATATAGTTATTTTATTTATACAGAGGTATTTTATTTAACATACAAGTAAACATTTAAGAATATTTCATAAGGCAACAAATCACACTTTAGTAAGCCTAAATTGCAACATTTTAAAAAATAACAAGGCAACTGTAAAATGGAAGCACTTTTCTGAGGAAGTATTACTAAAGATCAAATCAAATTGTAAATTGTAATAATATAGTTGTATTTAGTTTATATATGTATATAGAATATATATACACAGTGAAACCCGCTTAAGAAGTTTTTCAAGGAAGTAGAAGAAAAAACTTCTTAAACGAAAAAACTTTTTAAGCGTGAAGACTAATAATAATAATAGTAAAAAAATTCAAATTTTAGTAAGAATTGATTCAAGTGGTTTTAACATTAATAAAAGCATATATAAAGCATTCTATTAAAAAGATAAATTTTACTATTTAATTTGAACACATAAAAAATCTATAATAATAAAAGGATTGTCTGTATGTATGTCTGTTCTTCTATACGTTCAGCCCCTATTGAACGCAGAAGTACAAAAATTGACTCAGGAGCCTTCCCGAGGGGCTCCTGAAAACAGATTTTTAAAATTTTAATTAGTTGCGGAGATATTAATTAAAATGTCAACCTATATTAATTAAATATTAGCCATTTAAATATTTGCTTTAAATTTAACTGTTGCCAAAAAAGTTTTCCGGTTCATTTTTTTTCGACATTATTTTCACGTGATTAATAAAAAAATTATAAAAAATTAGATTTCCTTATGCACATGAAAAAATTATGCTATTATGACTTTAAAATTAAAATAATAATAATTAATATACTTTTAGACTAGCAAACCCATGCGAAATTTTTGTAGTTTATTTATTTATTTTATTTACCTTTAAAATTTGAAATTTAAATATGCGATATTGAAAATCACATATTTTTTCTTAAAATTTAATTGCATTTAACTTCTTAAAATTATTTATTTTTCCTTTTTTAAGAGGCTTCTTCAAAACAAAAAGAATTAGATTTATTTTCTCCAAAAGCGAACGTTACATTCTTTCAGATATTGCAGATTAAAAAAAAAAAAAAGAAAAGAAACAGTCTTGAATCATCTCTTCAATTTTCAGAAATAGATTTGAAACGCGAGAAATAAAAGTTATTTTCATAACACTAAATCTGTCAATTCATCATCGAGGCTCAAGGAAATGTGTAATTATATCTGGCATCAGCGTGAGTTATAATGTGTAATCTAATTTGATATTCTGTAATTTCAGAATTAAATTGATTTATCACAATAACTCAACAAATCTTAGGGTTAACACATAAAGTATAACATACTTATGGTGAGAAAAATCTGAGCCACAATATTTGAAAATAATATATATAAATCTTCCTAACTGACTTAAAAAACTGATGTTGCTGCAACAGCCTAATTTGGCGAAAGTTCTTTTTGAAATTAATGTTTTTGCCAAACTTCTAGTTCACTTTTGATTTAGTTTTGCTTCAGCATTAAAAGGAAGCTTCGCTGTTTTGTCTGTACTCCCTGTGCCCATCTAGATATTGCTATCCAAAAAGGCGTATCTACATATATTCATGTAATAATTTCTTCTGTAAAATTTATTTGGATTAGACAATATGTTTTATTATTCATGACTGTTCGGGGAACTATTATTGTGGAACAATTTCTTCATCCCAATTAAAAATTATATGTAACAGTTCTTTAATAAAATAATCATCTAAGTTTACGAGCAATCTGGATTGTTACTGCCACATCGCATTTGATCCTTAATTTTTTTTTTTTTTTTTTTTTTTTACCAATATCACCATCCAATTAAAATTTTAATTTCAAACAGTTAATTTACTTAAATTGCCCAAAACAGGAAACTGATTCCGATATTATTATCAGAATAGAGTAAAATATACTTTCATTATCAACAAGGATAGTGAAATCAGCTAAAATAAACATTTTTCGGTAAGAAAATGTATGTAGATTTTAATATTGTTCATTTTGAATCAGCAGGAGTGTTAGATGGTAAGAAAGAAAATCTGAAATGTTATGATTCCAATTGGCATCATAGGGAATGAAAAGGTTAAATGGGAAAACTCTTTAAGCAGGAGCTTCTTAAATGGGTTTAACTGTATACATACATATATATAAGGTTAAAACAAGTTTTGTACAAATTGTCAATTTGTACTTGAAAAAAAAAAAAAAAAAAAAAAAAGATGGTTGCTTGTATATAATAAAATTAAGAAAAGTGATTGAATAAAATTATTAGTATTACTTATAATTTTTCTGCTTGCTTATCATATTATCAAAGTGTATTATTTTTTTAGATTAGTGGTGCATGATGCTTTAGGGGTGAAAGTAAAGTGATTCATAAAGGCAGCCCATATAGATCTCTTTTCCTCAGGACATCTTAAAAATGTGCTGTGAGCATAAGATATTCCTGGGACATCTTAAGGATATTCCATAGAAATCTATGCTAAAAAGAAAGTAGCTGAACATAATGTTTAAAGAAAAAAGAAAATGTATGTTTACAGCAGTGCCAATTGCCTGCAGAGTCTGGTAATAAAATACCACCAATGGAAATGAGATAGGTTAAATAAACTTTAAAGCCCAAAATTATATGCAATCAATTAATCAAGCAAAGTAATTATAGTGTACTTATTTTTTCTAAAAAAATTTCTGTATGAAAGTACTTTCCATAGACGTTGCACTGCTTACTTTGTACATGCTTTGAGTGAAAGTCACTTAGCTAGCTGACTGCAATGTAGAGGGATGCAACCAAAGTTAAATATATAATGTGCAATAAAGGTAGATGACAGTAGATGAGATGAAAAATCCACAAATATTTTAAACATAATGGATTTCTCCCACCTGTTCTTAGATAAAAGGCAACATTTTTTTTTAAATATAAGGGATAAGAATAAAAAGACTGGATAAAAATTAAATTTTCCATTTTTTAAAATATATGAATATGTATATAACCCCTTGTAAAAAAATTGAAAGCTACTTTTGATTTGACCAAATTTTGTAACCAAAACTATGTTTTATGACTAGACTTCAAAATTTGATGTGTCTTCACTTTTTGCACAGCTTTAAAAAAAAAAAAAAAAAAAAAAAAAAAAATACAGCTGATGTAACAGTTTAAATGTATATGTACACAGGATTCCCCTAGAACCTTTGAGAAAGGCGTTGCACCTTGCCTGCCCTCCAAAATATATTCTATTGCATATTTTTTGACCACTTAAGAATGATGCATCGGAAAGATAAAGATTTCCTTAGAATGTACAAACAATGATCTAAATGATAATGTAATCATCAAAATATCAAATGCTTAAGAGCTTAAATGCGACAATTTATAAAAGAGAGAGAGAAAAAAAATTCTCACACTTTTTCTTATTTCCTTAAAATAGAGTAGTTGGTTTGTATTGCCCATTTATCTAATAACAGGAATGGAACTGTTTTGGATTTGCTCAAAGATTTTTTTCACATGTTCAAATGCTTCCATTTTTGTCTTTAAATAAATAATAATAATAATAAAAAAAGATGTCTTGAGTTTTAAAATATAAAGGTTAATACACACATATATAATAGTAATATCAATATCAGGCACTTCAGAAATTTGTGCAAATATTTTTTACCCATACATTGTATGAACAATGCAAAAGAAAGTTTTTCATTTATTTGATAATCTAATATTAATTTTAAAATGTTATTTAATAAAATAAATCTAAATACAGTTGTTTTTGAAACTATAATTTTGACAATTGTGCAGCACAAGCATAAATGAAATTAAGATATGATTATGAGATATTTTGCAAAAGAGGAGATCACTAAATTTCAAGGAGGAGAGGGGGGGGGGGGGTATTTCATACATTTTGTAAAGTTACATAATGTAATAGGTATGTGTCTTAATAAAATTTAAGATTAACTAAGCTTTATACCTTTTTAAAATTAGACTTACGCAATCAATATATTTTGAAAAAGTATGTAGTTAGATACACTCAAACAATGTTTTTATTTATTTACTTTTAAAATATAATAAAGGTACTATAAAAAATAAGTACTAAGTTAATCTGTTATAGCCATAATAAATTTTTATGCTTTGCTGCAACTAATAGGCAAATATTTACAAAATAAAGTGTCATTATATACATAACATAGATATATATTTTCAGTAATAAAATTATAAATTCTAAAAAAAAAAAAAAAAAAAAAAAAAAAAAAAAAAGCAATTTATATTAAAACGACTGACACAACCCATCTTATCTAATGATTAATTGTTTACAAATTATTTTTAAAAAGATTGGACAGATTAGCACGCCCTACCTTGTAAAGTAGGTTAATGTACATAAAAAAAAAAAAAAAAATAAATAAAATAAAAAAAAGGAAAAATTATGAAAAGAAGTCTATTTCTTTTTTCTTTTTTAACCACCATTACAACAAAATTACATAAAAATACACATAGCTTTGTGAAAAGATTGGATATACAAGGCATTATTTTTTATACAAAAAGTAAAGATAATACATTCTCCCCAGCACACAACATAAATAGTTCATAAATTTCATACTTATAAACATTATAAAATTTAACACAGCCCAACAATAAAAACATAAAATCTTAACTTTTTTTCTGCAAAAGGAAAACAGTTCACTCTTATTTCTTTTCTTTCTTTTAATATAAAACAAGTATTTTTATGCAACTGATTAAAAAAACATCTCCTAAAAATCTAAATAACATCTTAAAATTTAGATTTTCCGAAGAAATTAAATTTTAACAGTAATTTATTCACTTGAGAAGTTGGCAAGAAGTGCAATAACTGATAATGAATAAATAAATAAAAAACCCATAAATTGATAAAACTTGCAATACTTGTTTCACGTCGAAATAAGAGCACAGCCCTTCATCTAGTAAAAAAGAAAAAGTAGGCATGAGTGCAATGCCTAATTTTTTTGCTTCATGAAAGACCACAATATCATTTTGACATAAATGAGTGTTGTGAGGTTTCAAAATTTATGGTGGTGTCCTACAAAGTTTTCTATAAATTGCCTATTAATACCAATTTTTTTTCTGAGCGTTTTACTGTTCCCAATGTGAAATTTCATATTTTTTCAGCTTCAAGATTTATTATTATTATTATTATTATTATTATTATTATTATTTTTTTTTTTTTTGGGGGGGGGGGGGGGGGAGAAGGAATTTTTATATTTTATATCTCTTTCTCGATTTTTTAATTAAAATATCAACCTTGGAAGAATGAAATATTTTTATGTCAATATTAAATTTACTGTACTATGCAGTGAAAGACAGAAAACAATAATAAAATATTTAAAAAATTTTATGCATTTTAAACAAACAGGAAATGAAAATAACAATAACAATAGCTTACAAAATACAAGATAGACACAAATAATATAACTGATTCAGAAAAAAAAAAAAAAAAAGTTCAGGTTTATTATAAAGCAAATTTCCAGAAAAAAGTTTAGAATCACATTTTAATTCATGAAAATAATTTTATCGATCTATAAATCTTGATTACAGATTTTAGTGTCTTGGAGTTTAATAACTAATAATTTTTTGAAGTAATTTTTATTTTATTTCTTTATAAGTTAAAAATCATATTTAACTTGATTTAGAAACATATTGCTATAAAATATCAATAAGTGTTTCAAGAAAAAAAAAAAAAAAAAAAAAAAAAAGAGAAGAAATACTACCGAAAAACAAGAATTTATAAGATATAAGTAGGAATAGTATCACTAAAGAAAGAAATATAAGGATGCACCTGTCAACTTAAAATAAGTCACAAATAAGAAATTCTTAACAGATTTAAATAAAAGCATTAATAAAATTCTTGAAATAATGGTAATTCAAAGATTTTAATATGCAAGAAATAACCGTAGATTAAAAAAATTTAAAGACGTAAAAAAATATTTTCACCTTGGGACTTAAAACACCTCTTTAAATTTCATTACGGCACTTTTCCATTCCAGGACTGCCATGCTATTTGGCGCATTTGACAACTTACACACCTAGGAAGATCTAATGATAGTATTACCTGAGCTCCAAACCACTGAAATACTTTCTTCTCTCCCACATTTTAAGATGTATTTATAACAGTATTCAGTAAAAATTATTGTTTTAAAAATTATTAAAATTTCAATAAAATTTATTAAAATCATTAAAATTATTTTTTTAGGATTACCTCTAATTTAGCTAAATGTTTAAAAAATAATCTGGCAATTTATCTTTGGAGTTTGTGAAAGAAATCTGGCAAAACACTGAATAGCAATCCTCAATGGGAAAAGTAATATTTAATCTCATGATGAGTTAATATGAAATTCTGAAAATTTTTTTGGAAACAGAAAATATTTTAATAATGAACAAAGTAACCTTTTCAAAATGGTCGATAATTTGGATGCTGAGATGGAACTGGATAAGGAGAATAATAAGGGAAAGGAGAAGGATATCTTGGATCTGGATAAGGAAAATTTTGAGCAGGCATTGGAGGTGGCTGAGGGGCTGGTCTACTAGGAACAGCTGGAATATTTCGGTTTGTAGCATCATACGTAATATTGGGATATGGAAGAGGACCATTTTGAGGAGCTGCTGCAGGAGGTGGAGGTGGTTTTCTTAGTCTTGTAGGCTTTACAGGAATTGCTGCATTCGCACTTTCACCATTATGAATGATCGAAGACAATTTTTCTGATTTTATTCTTCGTAAATGAGCCAGTTTTCTCAATTCTAGATATTTTTCAAGGAAATCCTCTACTGACAAATCATTTTTCATAAATGCATCAACAGTTGCCTGAAAAAAAAAAAAAAAAAAAAAAAAAAAAAATATATATATATCATTTTTATGCAGCTTCAATGTAGAATTACTATAAATATGTCAATGCAGATAATAAAAACTTATCATAACTTACAGTTTTATGAGAGGTATTCCTTAAAAGTAATTTTCATTTACATATAGTAATTTGTATTCACAAATGATTTTGATATTTAAATAATCTTAGCATTAAAATAAAAAGTTTAAACTTACATATATTAGCTTTATTTTGATTCAGTGGATTATACATTACATAAATTATACAATATTATACTGTATTTCTAATATCACAAAGTCAGTTTCAAACTAAATTTTATAGTACCTCAGGAAAAAAAGTACAGACTTTTCTTTCAACAAAAGCGATATGAAATATGTTATAAAATATGTTTAAAAAAGCACAAATATGCACAATAATTTATAGAAAAAGTAATTACTAAAGTAAAAGAACTGTAATATTAATTATATAATAAAATAATTTTATTTCCTGTATACCTATACTGGTAAACAAGTATTATAAATTATATATACAGTCAAACCTGTCTATCTCGAAAACCTGTCTATGTCGAATTTTTTCAATTCCCTACATTTTCAATAAAAGTTTAACGTATTTTCCAAACCTATCTCGAATTATTTTCTTCCCAAACCTGTCAATCTCGAATTTTCGTAGTCAATTTTTTTCAATTTCCCTACATTTTCAATAAAATTTTAACGTATTTTCCAAACCTATCTCAAATTATTTTCTTCCCAAACTTGTTATCAATCTCGAATTTTCGTAAGAAACACAACATTCCAGTTTAGAGACTTATTGACCGTGACAATCTCACCAGTCCCCATTTCCGCGAAATACGTGAGGACATCGGGGGTGCTTTGGTCAGGGACTGCGTGGGAATTGTACTAAAAATGGGTTTTCTTCTCTGGAATGATAAGGGATGGGGGAATAGGACACAGGAGAAGACATTTTGTAGAACTCTTTCTCAGTCTTAGCCTAACGACTAAAGTATCATCTCGCATTTTGCTGCCTCGATTTTAGAGCTAAAAATGGCAGGTGTGAAAAGAAAATTTAACGTTTTAACCATCGAAAAAAAAATGGAAATTCTGTCTTTTTTGAAGAAAAACCATTCTATGAAGAAAAGCGTAGTCGCCACTAAATTTGGAATTCTACCCAGTACTCTTTCCACCATCATGAAAAACAAAAATATCATACAAAAGAGCTTCAAAAACGGCTGCAAAACAATGAAAAAGAGCCTTGCATGCTCTTTTCCTGATGTGGACAAATGCGTTAGAAAATGGTTCGAACAGTATTGTGGAGAAGGAGTTCCTATCAGCGGCTTAATTCTTTAAAAAAAAGCTGAAGACTTTGCTAAAGAACTCTGATTTGATGGTTTCAAAGCAAGTAATGGTTGGTTTGAAAGCTTTAAAATGAGAAATGGCATTGTTTTCCGAAAACTTTGTGGAGAAAGCGGATCTGTACCAATAAGTGCCATTGACGATTGGCTTAAAAAACTCATCTTTGTTGCAAGGATATGATCCAGCTGATATTTTTAACGCCGATGAAACTGGCCTTTTCTTTCAGTGTTTGCCGAATAAAACGGCAATTTTTAAAGGAGACGAATGCAAAGGGGGCAAACAGAGTAAATTGCATGTCACTATACTTCTAACTGCGAATCAAAATGGCGCTGAAAGACTTTCGCCAGTAATGATTGGTCATTCAGCCAAACCAAGATGTTTTTCAAAAGTGAAATCTTTTCCATTTGTTTATAAATCAAACAGAAAATCTTGGATGACCAGCGAAATTTTTAGCGAGTGGTTGAAGAAAGTCGATAAATCCATGAGATTCAAAAAAAAGAAAAATTCTCCTCTTCATTGATAACTGTGGCTCCCAAAAGAATCTTCCTACAACGAAAAATGTTACAATAGAATTCCTACTCCCAACTTCGAAACTTCAGCCTTTAGATCAAGGCATTATTCGGAGTTTTAAAGCAGAATATCGTAAAGAACTTGTTCGAAAACTCATCAGTGCGATTGAGGACAGAGAAAAACTTCTAAGCATAACTGTTTTGGATGCAATGAGGATGGTAGACTATGCTTGGAGCTGTGTCACAGAAAAAAACTATAAAAAATTGTTTTAAAAAAGCTGGATTCGAGCAATCATTCACAGTCGGAAAAGAAACCGAAGAGCAACCGGCCGAGGAAACTGATGAAAACCCGAAGGAATGGATGATTATCAGAGATAAACTGAATATTAACGCTTCATTTAAAGATTTTTTATAGAAGTAGATGAATCAGTGGTAACGAATGGAAAATTATTAACTGATTCTGAAATTTTAGAAAACGTTTGTGGAACTTCGGATGATGATAAAGAGGACAGCATCGATATAGAAAGAGTTGTTACGCCAAAAGAAGCAGAAAAAGCCATTGAAACATTAAGAATTTTTCTTGAATCTCAAGAAAATATTGATCAGGATTGCTTCTCCACTGTGTCAAAACAGCAAAAAATTGTCCAGTCTAAAAAAGTTTTTCATCAAAAACTCCTAACGGATTACTTATTGTAAGGTATGTAAATAAAACTAAAAGTACTTAAAATTTTCAATCTTTTGTATTGTGTAAAGAAAACTTGTGTATCTCAAAACCTGTTTATCTCGAATTTTTTTTTTTTTTTTACTCCCAAGAGATTTGAGATACGACAGGTTTGACTGTATACTTAAAAAAAAAAAAATCTAATTGTTATCTGACATAAAGTTTAATTAATTTAAAGTTATCAATTTAGTGCAATTAGGGGACACCACAAATTGAAGAAGAGAAGTTTCAGGCCATTTCATCTAATATTTTTTTTAGATAATTGATAGAAATGTCCAAAAAAAAAAAAAAAAAAAATCTAATAATTTTGAACATCCACTGTATTTATTAAGTGTATATATTATTTTAATGCTCTTAGAGGTAGTTTTTAGGATGGCTGCGCATGTTTGTATATCAATCAGTATGCATGACCGTTTTCAAATAGAGTGTTTGATTAAGGTCATGTTTGGCAGATACATTTATTGTTGAAAGAATGTTATAGATTTTTTTTTAATTAACAGATAGATTTGCTAATTTTTAATTTAAGGGAAATTAAAAAACATGATAATGTTTAAACTGTTTACTGAAATAGCAAATATGCTATAACCCACCAGTGGTGCATAATATGTCCAAATACAAGAATGAATCTCAGGAAGAAATTTGAGCAGTGAAGAGAAAAATTCCTAATCTTATAAATAAACTAACTGCTATATTCTTACACTAAGGTATTTACTCTTTTAAACATGTATTACCCACAATAAATGACTTTATAAAACATAATAGATTCTTGTATTATTTTAAGTCAACCTTAGAATGATTTCGGAGGAAATTTCAGATATTTGAACATTTTCTGCACCACTGTAACCCATTGTTATAGTGAAGCAATGATATAGCAGAAACGTATAATACAGCAGCATCTAAAAATCAGCACTGATGACCTTTTTCTCCCTTCCCCCTTTTCTTCTATGCCTGTAAATCGTAGCACTTGACGATTACTTGCAGGTGACCTTGGAACAGCATACTAGCCAACTTTTATGGATCATAAGTAAAGCTTACGCACTTTCATTTAACTTTACTGATTTATGTATTGATGTAGATTTTTTATAGATTAATCAAGATGGCAGCAAAAATTCGAAAAAGGAACAATGTTTTTTTTGTCTCCCAATTACAAATCCAAAAGTTTTTAAAAAGAGAGATAGTTCCTGTTCCTGATCCAAAATAAACATGAATGCCAGAAATCTGTTTCTTTTTGTAACACCTGCTCTGTGTAACAATAGATGAAGAATCACTTTTATTGGTACAAAAGGAAAATGAAAATTATGGTGAAGAATCAAACAGTTTTTAGAGGGACTTGAAAAATATGATTTCATCAGTGATATTTAACTGATGAACGTGCATATGTTAATAAGTCAAATACAAACAGAAAAAAAAAAAAAGAAAATGAAATTGACTAATATCTGTATATATATATAAATTACGTGTCACGATGTTTGTCCGGGGTAAATTCCTAAACTAAGGAACCGATTTTAATGAAATTTTGCACACTGTGTGCAGTTTGGTCCAACTTGAGAGATAGGATAGTTTTTATCTCAATTTATTGTCACAATATTGTTTTATTGCAATTATTTGTCAATTATAGACCTTTATTAAAGTTGCTCCAAAATATCTGTGAGCTCCATTAATTTAATTGTTGCCAAAAGAAAGAAAAAAAAAAAAAAAATACGAGTTCATTTTCTTTCGACATAAAAATAAATACATTTAATCAAATGTGAACGTTAAAAAATTATAAAAAATTAAATTATGCATCTCACGAAAATTGACGTCATAATCAATTTAAAGATTTTATACACATTGATAAAGTGCTAATGTAGTTCTGTCATAGATATAGTAATATATATCTACAAAAAAGACACTTAAAATGTACAAAAAAAGCCAAGCTCAAGGAGAATTGATTAAAGTTGTGTCTAAAAAGGGTGTGATATCAAATTCCCAAGCTTACATTCAAATACTTATTTAATATTCCCTTTTAACTAAATTTTCACATGTGAATCAAGTGCCTTATGATATGTTGATAGAAATCCTTCTTTCCTGTACTAAATACATCATAGCGTGTTTCTGAAAATATTATTTTTATTTATGTATGATGGGCTTGGCGGCCATCTTTCAAAGTTTTACGTTAGTTTGAATTCTATAAATCTCATCAATTATAGCATGAGTTGGTTGATTGGTTGGTTATTTGATTTTTATATCGCACTAGTGATGCGCAATGGGAAATAATTATAGGATGGTGAGGATGGGAGTGTGCCAAACTTAACTGTTAAAACTTAAATTGATTCAACTTGTGTGCTTAACGGGGCTTTTGCGATGTTTTTAATGCATTTTTTTTTTTTTTTTAATCTGAATATTTCAACCCCTGTTGAATGGAATAACCATATTATTTTTACGAGATATTTATTCCAAGAAGCTAAATTCAAATTGGGTAAATATAACGGGGGGTGAAAGTTTCTATGCTCCCCCACTCTCCCCCCTCTCCTTCATGTTTTTACGTTAATTTAAAATTTTATATTCTTTTATTCCCGGCATTTATAGGATGGAAGTGCACTTAATACTAAATACTTATAAGAAATCATGTTATTGAAATATTTCCGTCTCTGCTGAATGGAATAGCAAAATTAATTTTATATGAGATATATTTTAAGAAACTTCTTTCAAATTGTGTGAATGTTTATTCATTACTTGAAAGATGGCCGCCAAGCCCATCATACATAAATAAAAATAATAATATTTTTCAGAAACACGCTATGATGTATTTAGTACAGGAAAGAAGGATTTCTATCAACATATCATAAGGCACTTGATTCACATGTGAAAATTTAGTTAAAAGGGAATATTAAATAAGTATTTGAATGTAAGCTTGGGAATTTGATATCACACCCTTTTTAGACACAACTTTAATCAATTCTCCTTGAGCTTGGCTTTTTTTGTACATTTTAAGTGTCTTTTTTGTAGATATCATTTATTTTTTTTAAATAGTTTTTATATTTACTGGAATTAACCTGATACTTTACATCAGATATGTCCTGGATTTCAACTCAGCTTTCGTGCGATGTTGTTCTTTGCGTTAAACTGTATTACAAAGTTTTCTTTGCGTTAAACTTTCCATAATTCTGGTTGCTAGACATTATCCATGGGTTTTCTATGCAGACTAGTATGTCGTGTCCATCATAAAACTTTCTTCTACATTTTCCTATACATATTAACGCAGCACAAATTATTTATTATTTTTACCATGTTTTTATTAACTTCGATTCTTGTGTGTTTGTGGGTTTGTGTGTTTGTCAGGGACAAATCTTGCAATCGATTTTTAACTAACTTCCCGACTAGCTAGATATTTGAAATTTTCAGGACAGCTCACAACACGGTGACAATACATTTTTCTAATAATTTTAGTCAACTATTTCAAGTCCCGCTGCCTTATATGATTCGACAGAAAATTTATTTAACTAACTTCCCGACTAGCTAGACATTTGAAACTTTCAGAATAGTTCAGAACAGGGTGAAAATGCATTTTCTTAAAACCTTTTGCCAACTGTTTCGGGTTCCCGCTGCCTTCGGCAGCGTTATCAGTACGAAGATTGCAATCGATTTTTCACTAACTTTCCGACTAGCTAGACATTTGAAATTTTCAGGACAGCTCACAACACGGTGACAACACATTTTTCTAATAATTTTAGTCAACTATTTCAAGTCCCGCTGCCTTCGGCAGCGCTTATACGATTCGACAAAAAATTTATTTAACCAACTTCCCGACTAGCTAGACATTTGAAACTTTCAGAATAGTTCAGAACACGGTGAAAATGCATTTTCTTAAAACCTTTAGCCAACTGTTTCGGGTTCCTGCTGCCTTCGGCAGCGTTTTCAGTACAAAGCTTGCAATCGATTTTTCACTAACTTTCCGACTAGCTAGACATTTGAAACTTTTAGGACAGCTCACAACACGGTGACAATACATTTTTCTAATAATTTTAGTCAACTATTTCAGGTCCCGCTGCCTTCGGCAGCGCTTATGTAATTCGACAGGACATTTATTTAACTAACTTCCCGACTAGCTAGACATTTAAAATTTTCAGAATAGTTCAGAACACGGTGAAAATGCATTTTTTAAATACCTATAGCCAACTGTTTTGAGTTCCTGCTGCCTTCGGCAGCGTTATCAGTATAAAGTTTGCAATCGATCTTTCACTAACTTTCCGACTAGCTAGACATTTGAAACTTTTAGGACAGCTCACAACACGATGACAATACATTTTTCTAATAATTTTAGTCAACTATTTCAGGTCCCGCTGCCTTCAGCAGCGCTTATATAATTCGACAGAACATTTATTTAACTAACTTCCCGACTAGCTAGACATTTAAAATTTTCAGAATAGTTCAGAACACGGTGAAAATGCTTTTTTTTAATACCTTTAGCCAACTGTTTCGGGTTCCTGCTGCCTTCGGCAGCGTTACCAGTACAAAGCTTGCAATCGATTTTTCACTAACTTCCCGACTAGCTAGATATTTGAAACTTTCAGGATAGCTCAGAACACGGTGGCAATATATTTTTTTTAATACTTTTAGTCAACTGTTTCAGATCGCTACTGCCTTCGGCAGCGTTCGTATGATTCAACAGAAAATTCATTTAACTAACTTCCATAGTAGCTAGACATTTGAAACTTTCGGAACAGTTCAGAATACGGTGAAAATGCTTTTTAAAAATATTTTTATCCAATTGCTTCGGGACCCTGCTGCCTTCGGCAGCGTTTCCAGTGCAAAGCTTGCAATCAACTTTTAACTAACTTCCCGGCTAGAGAGCCATTTTAAACTTTTATAATAGCTCAAAAGACGATAGCAAGGAATTTTTTTAATAATTTTATCCAATTGCTGGGGTTCCGGCTGCCTTCAGTAGCGTTTATATGATTCAACAGAAAATTAAAAAACATGGTTTATAAAAATTTTTTTATCTTATAATTATTTTCATTATGAATGCTGAATATTATCAACTCAGAGAGGTATTGTAGCACAAAATGTCCAACGGAAATAAATTTTCACCATGCAGATGGCATCCTTTCAGTTCTAAAAAAAAAATTGTAGTATATGAGCTCCACTTATCGGCCGATAAGCATCGAGATTGAATCAGCATAATGTCTCATAATGGCCTTTTCACATATCAAGTTTTGTTTCATTATATGCAACAGAACCTTTCCTTAAATTGCGAAAATCGCTGTATAGCAGCGCCACATGTTGAGATATTGGTGCAAAAGTTGATAAGCACTATAATTTGTAACAATGTAAATTTATTTGTAAATTTATGCAATTCCATGTATTAGTTACTCAGATATAGCCTTCTCTGAAATTGCGACAATCACTGTATAGCAGCACCATGTTGAGCAATTGACACCAAATATTGATAAACACTATTATACATCAAGGTTCAATTGCATATAAATTTATATGTAATTCTGAGCAGTAGCTCCTGATATCTAGTTGGAACAAAACTTTCGCCACACACATAGAACACACGCACGCAAATAGAAATTTTCTAAAAATAGTCAAATTGTTTTCAGGAGCTCTTACAACGTGTAAATCCATTAAAAACCGAAAGTCGAAATTCATTTCAATAAAATGACAAGCGAAGCGGGCAAAGCCTGTTAGTATACTATATAGAAGGAAGTAGAAATCTTTATGCATCATAATTATCATTGCCAGATTGAATTGAAGGATATTAAAATTGGATATTATATCGTGTACTGACTTTCTTATTCTAAGGTATGAAAAATATTAAAAAATCAGCAATTCAAGCTACAGATTTGAAACAAATGTTATTCAAAAATGTATTCATTTCTGTTTTCAGGGATATAAAATTTAAAATTGTACAAAATAATAAAAGCAAAGATTCTTTGGTTAAAAAAATAACTTATAAAAAGAAAAAGCAGCTCAATTTGAAATTAATATTTTTCGGGTAAACTGAGATGAAGCAATTTCATATTTGGCGATTTATGTCTCTTTGGCGATATTTAACAGTTTTTCAGCAATTAAGATAGGAAATTTTGTTTTTTAAAAGCTAAATTTTATAAAAGTTCCTAGATTAAGTAATTGTCTATCTGAAAAACCAGTTTTCAAAGAATTCTGCACATTTATGAATTCTCTAGCTTGTTTTAAAAAAAATTTCTTGAAGAAGAATTTTTTTCAAAAAGTTGTCAAAACATCTAATTTTACGCTAAATTGAAAATGCTCCCATTTTTTTACTTATTAACTTAGAAAGTTTGTTTTTATCTCAAATTAAAGATCTCGTTGATACGAATATTTTACTTTTTGTTTCATTTTACTGCGATATTTGGTTCGTCCAATATTTAAAACTTTACGGGAAAAAAATTTGCCGATTTAACATGGGAAAGTTGGTTTCTGTATAATAAGCATTTAACGATCTTGGGTTATTTTTGTCGATTTTATTATTGGCGCGTTCTGCTTTGTGTTAGTGGTAGTTTGTTTGTTTTGCTTTTCTCTGAGCTTGGCTTGGCAAAACGACCGTTTCTGCTTGATAGATCTCTCATCCCCATGTTATCGTACAAAGATTTTTGATGCCGAAAAAAAAATAAATAAAAGCTTTGGAAACAGCCATTAAGTGGTATTGAAAAAAAAAAAAAAAAAAAAAAAAAAAGAAATAAATAAATATGAATTTTAAACTGTATCTGGAGTCTTCCATTCCCCTTTAGCAAATAAATTATTCATAAATTTTATTTGCTAAAATATTAGTATGTATTCCCGTATGTACTCGGGGAAAGACGGCCATATTTTGGTAAAAACGTCGTCTTTTCCCAAATGAAAAGGAATAACTTTTTTCTCCCCAATGATCACTCTATTCTATATATGCTATACTATATCTGAGTTCTATACGCAAGCGAAGTGTGACTCACTGACCGTCTGTGCAGCCAAGAAAAAGATTTCCTATGTTAATTGCCCACTGGATTTTTTGTAAGAAATTATTAAAAATCGAGGAAATTTATTTCCCGATTTTAATCCTTATATTTGGGTATAGATATGTATTAGTTATCGCGGGTGTTAGATTGAATTATTTTGCTGTCAAATTGACAAAATTTTAATTTTAAATTTCAAAACTCTGTCGCCCTTGGCTTTTTTTATTTTTATTATTATTATTTGGCGATCAAAAGCGTAACACGAAAATATGCATGCCAGATGTATGCATTGTACGAAATGTAATATGTATTATTCATTGTACGTATGTATGACATGTAATATGTATTGTACGAAATATTGTTTCATATTATTCATTACTCTTTTAATATAAGTTGTTAAAATAACTATGATTTTTGAAAGGAATTAAATATTTTTGCCAGATAATTTGGCGATATTCTTTTTTTTTCGCCAAGGATGACAGAAATGAAATCTATTCCGCTGCAAAATATTAGTATCTTACATCAGATATTTTATTTAGACATTTGAAAACAAATTTGACTTCAAACTATGATAGAATATTTATCATTTTCCTTTTAATTAGTATATTATTAGTATATTAAAATTTAAAAGCATGGTATATAAAAAGTTTTTTTTTTTTTTTTTTTAATCTTATAATTATTCTTATCTTAATCCTCAATGTTTCCCATCTTTATTAACTTGAATTTACTATTAAAATTTTAACATACTCAAAAACTTGTCATCACTTCGTTAAAATACACTAAACTTTTCCAAAATCTTTTTCTATTTAAAATGATACATGTATTTACTTTAAATGTCAAATATTTCATAAGATTTCCAATTTTAAAGTTTTAAAATATTTATCAAATTTACTTATTTTTCTGGTTTAGCCTTATTGTTTTCCTTTTATAACTACAGCTGTTGCCCTCTTTAAAATATTTAAAATGATGAGGTCATTTTATAGTAAAATTATCCATTATAGCATATATTATATTTCACTCCTCCATAAAAATTGATTTTAAAATCGTCTGTTTCTTTTATACTTTTATTTTAATAGAATTTTAATAGAATTTAGTTTATATATTAGTCATTTTCGCAATTTTATCCAAAGTAGCATTAGAAATAATATATATCACTTCTCCATTAAAATTTATAGGACCCTACAATAAAATTAATTTGTGCTTAATATCAACACTACGAAAATTTTTATCAATCGCTTCCAAATTTTGACCTAAGTTTCAAATCTCAACCCTGTGGGTTTTTACATCGGCTACAACGTTTTCGTCTTTGTTCGTAAATAATAATTTGACTGTACTAAATAGTTTACAGCCGTATAATTCAACGTATAACTTAGTCACAGCAACGCGTGGCCGGGTCTGCTAGTACATAATAGAATATAGCACTTAAATTTCTGATCTTATTTGTTAATAAACCAGTTTTAATTTAAGTTTATTATTGTTATATGACCAAAAATTAACGATCTGCATTGTCATTTTACAATTGTTAATTTAAAATAATTAACATATTTCAAAAGTTATTTTAATTATTTATGTTTTTAATAGAGGTTTGTATGTGGACATTTTTCTTAAACTATTTTTTTTTTTTTTTTTTAAGAATTATTACTTTGGACACTGTTAGCAATCAACTATTTTGAAACACATATATAATCTGGAAAAATTGGTAATCTAGCAATGTTTTTCCCTGCCCATGCCGGATTATCAATGCTTCACTGTAGTATCAAAAGAACAATATATATTTTTGGAATAATCAGTTGACAGGTTTATTATTTAACAAAAAAGTGCAAGTTACAAAAAAAAAAAAAAAAAAAAGACTAAACATTGTGCATATACAAAATTATGTATTTTAGAATTTTGAGTCTTCATCCATTTCTTGTGAATTACCCTATCACACAATGTCCAGATATATTAGTTCTTCCATAAAAACAATGTTGGGAACTAAATGAATTAGGAATCCAGATGAAAGTTATTTTAGCAGCTCAATGTACAAAAAATGAGCTCTTGTCAAGTACACATACTTTTTTGTTTGTGTTATTTTGCAGTTTATCGCCAGAGGACCAATATCACCTTTTTGAAAATTAATATTGCTTTTTGGTTACTGACTTATGTTTGATGTCTAAGGCTGAATTCAAGAATGTCCCAGAGGTTAATTTTATAACTTGCTGCATTGATCAGCTACAAATTAAGTTAATCAGCAATTTCTTTTCTTAAAGATTATCATTTTTAAGACATTTGCATTATAAAACATTTTATTCTAAAAATAAACTTACAGGGACAATTTGAGAATAATTTCCGAGCTATAATTTTGAATAAGATTTTATTTAATAAAATCTTTTTTATTCTTTCATATATATGTATTTCAAAATAAATTTATAATAACTCCAGATTCTATTTATTATATGAGAAATTTATTCATATAAAGTAGTAGCAAATTCAGTAAGATCAGTTACAATTTAATAATTTATTTACCATCATAAAAAGACATCTGTAAAAAATAACACATGTAAGGATTTTTTTTTCCTTTGGAGAGTGATAGGATAGGGTTGTGAATTTTAATATATATATACATATAATTAATATAAACTAGCAAACCCGTTCGAAATATTCACCCTTTATTTCTTTTCTTATTTACCTTTAAAATTTGAAACTCATAAATGTTATACTAATTTCACCACCTAATTAAAATTTTAATTTACCAGAAGCCAAATTATTATTAAAACCAAATTAATATTGTACAATAGTGAAACCAAAATCATTCAAATAAAGGTTTCCAAATAAAATTCATGTTTCACAACCCAATTTTCATACTTCCACAGGCAGTACAGTTTTAATATAGGATTCCCACGATGCCTTTTAAATTTTTGTTGCCATGTTGGCGATGACCTTCTATTAATTTTAGTATATTCTTTTTGTTAAAAATAAATAAAAAGATTCTGAAGAAACAACTGTTAAAAATACATTTTTTCGTAAAATAATCTCATCAGACAATTGTAGTCATTTTTTCTTATTAGTCCATTGAGCTAAGTTTGTGTGCTTAAATATTGTCCATGTATAAATATTTTTTTTTATCCTCGCGTATCGTATCGACAAAAAATAATTGAAACTGGTCCACGTTAGAGAAATATTATATAGACTAGCAAACCTGTGTGAAATATTCACACTTTATTTCTTTTCTTATGTACCTTTAAAATTTGAAGCTCACACATGTTATACCAATTTCACCATCTAATTTAAATTTTAATCTACCAGAAGCCAAATTATTATTAAAACCAAATTAATATTGTACAATAGTGAAACCAAAATCATTCAAAGAAGGGTTTCCAAATAAAATTCATGGTTCACGACCCAATTTTCATACTTCACAGACAGTACAGTTATAAAATAGGACTCCCACAATGTCTTTTAAATTTTTGTCCCATGTTGGCAATGACATTTTATTAATTTTGGTATATTCTTTTGTTAAAAAAATAAATAAAGTAAGATAATTTCTTTTTTGATTATATTTTTTATGATTGTGTTTTTTAGTCAATTTATGACATAAAAGTTCATATTCTGTATACATATTTAAAAATATCGCTAGGTTTAAAATGATGCTTGCAAAGATTCTGAAGGAGCAACTGTTAAAAATACATTTTTCCGTAAAGTAATCTCATCAGAAAAATGTCGTCATTTTTACTTTCCAAACACTATAGTGAGGAAAGTATTGTAATCATGTCAAAAATCCAAATTTGAGATTTTGATGTTTCTATACGTTTTGAGGTCCCCTGAGTCTGTTTCTACTATTTTTACAATGATGTATTTATGTGTGTATGTATGTGTGTGTGTGAGTGAACATGCTAGCGTCTAAACGCTTTGCTCGAATGAGCTGTAAGTTGGTATGCATGTTGCAAGTCACCGTAGCACGAACCCTATTGATTTTGATTAATCTAGCACTTAAGTTTTTTTACAGGGACACAAAGAAAAATTCTTTATCATTATGGCCTATGGGACCAAAATCTTAAAAGCGCGATAGCATCTAAACGCCTTATTCAATTGAACAAAAAAATTATACACATATTATAGGTCACAGATACTCAATCTGTATAGATTTTGGAGAATCTAGCACTTGTAGTTTTTTTTACAGGGACACAAAGAAAAATTCTTTATCATTTAAGGCCTATGGGGCCAAATTTTTAAAAGTGTGATAGCGTCTAAACGCCTTATTAATCTGTGCAAAAAATTTGTACGCATGTTATAGGTCACAGTTGCACCAACTGTATAGATTTTGGTGAATTTAGCACTTACAGTTCTTTTACAGGGACACAAAGAAACATTCTTTATCATTATGGCCTATGGGACCAAATTTGTAAAAGTGTGATAGCATCTAAATGCCTTATTCAATTGAGCAAAAAATTTATACACATATTATATGTCACAGATACTCAATCTGTATAGATTTTGGTGAACTTAGCACATACAGTTCTTTTACAGGGACACAAAGAAAAATTCTTTATCATTATGGCCTATGGGACCAAATTTGTAAAAGTGTGATAGCATCTAAATGCCTTATTCAATTGAGCAAAAAATTTAAACACATATTATAGGTCACAGATACTCAATCTGTATAGATTTTGGTGAATTTAGAACTTACAGTTTTTTTACAGGGACACAAAGAAAAATTCTTTATCATTATAGCCTAAGGGACCAAATTTTTAAAAGTGCGATAGCATCTAAACGCCTTATTCAATTGAACTGAAAATTTATATGAATATTATAAATCACTGTTGCACTAACTATAAGCATTTTGGTGAATCTAGCTTTTATAGGTTTTTACAGGGACACAACGAAAAATTCTTTATCATTATGATCTATGGGCTCAAAGTTTAGTAGTGTTAAATAAAACATCGTGTAATATATGGAGAAAAATACTCAAACACTCTATTATGGTTTTCTCTCTTTTGTTTTTTTTAACAACTCCTCTTTCTTTAACTTTATCTACAAAACTGTTAATTACTCAATGTTCGGAAAGTCGAGTGGAGTCACTCCAGATTTTTTCTTATTAGTTCATTGAGCTAAGTCCACATGCTTAAATATTATCCATGTATAAATATTTTTTATCCCTATTTCTGTTAATTACACCACTATCAGATCATTTCGACAAAAAATAATTGAAACTGGTCCACACTAGAGAAATATTATATAGATTTTAACACTAATATCTTTTTTTTAAATTTTTTAAATGTTTAATAAAAATGAAGCTTTTAATACGAAAGAAATAAAGAAAACCTAAAATAAAATAAAGAAAGAAAACCTACTAACTTCATTCCAAAGGATTGATTATGCAAGAGTCCTAGGCCTATGGGTGAAATGCCCTCCAAGGGGAGGATAGGGGGTCTTTCAAAAGGGTCCTTGCCCATATTTATGCAAGTTTCAGAAAAAAACATGGAAAACTCCAAATGGCTAAATTGATGATATTGACCTGGGATCGAACCCGGCACTTCCCATCTACCAGTTTTGAGCGAAGAACCGCTCGGCCGCTGGTGGGCCATTCGGGGCTGATGTTCTTTGGATCTTGACTTTTCCTCCAGAAGGTGGCGCTACATGCAATCAATGCTTGCATTTGGCTGATTGTCATTACAAGAGTTAAAACTACTGATAATTTTGATTGTTTCATGATTGAACATGTATAAATAAAGTTTTCACAAAATTTTTAAAATCAAAATCAATATTTTCATTTTGAGGTCTTAGCTAAAGCAGTCATAGTTATTGAATTTTATATTGGCAATATGTTCTTTAACTCTGATCTTGTTATTGATTTTAACAATGTTACGAAAACTTTATTTACGTGATGATAATGTGAGAATTACTGATGATGCCGTGGGGCCTTCAGTGAAAGTGTTTCTACAATGAAATATTAAAGTTTTTAATTAATTAATTATTATTATTATTTTTGTTATCTTCTTCATTCTTGTTGAATACTACTTGCACTATTCACTACAAATTTGACAAGAATAATGATCTTTAATCAAAATGATCATGCAAAAAAAATAATAATTATAATAATAATAAAAAAATAAAAAATAATACTCATAAAAGAAAACAGGTACTCTATCCTCAAGTTACTACAAATTTATCTAAAATATTGTCTGTTTTCATTCAGTAGATTATATTCCTTAATATAATAAAGTAAGAATGAATGTGTAGTAATTAGCTGTGAAACTGAGAAAACGGAAGTTCTTTTCCAAGAAGGTTATTTAACACAGTAAGAAACATTTAAAAATATTTTCTGGAAATTGTTATAAATGAAAAAGTCTTATTATACAAGATTTTCGAAAAATTAAAAGTAATTTATGATTTTTACCTCTGCTTCTTCTTCAATTTCAGATGTTGCTGCTTGTAATAATGCTAACAAAGTATCTTTAGACTGACCCATTGGCTTACTTTCTGTAATAAAAAATAAATACAAATACCTAAATTTGAAATATAAGACTTTTCTTTAGAAGAAGAATATTATCAACATGAAGAAATTTAATTATTTTCTAAATAATTATTCACAGCCTGAGATCTGTTAATAATAATGCTAATATATAAACTCATAAAAATATATTTAAAATGTAGCACTACAGGGGTAAATTGAAGAGTTGGCATGTAGTATTTGTTAATACATACAATTGCCCATAGTGAATTAAATATATATATATTAATAAAAAATTTTACTTTTCTTATGTAAATCCGCCAACATAGCAGAAGAGAACTAAATAACAGCATCAAAACATACCAACGAGCAAGTACAGTAAACGCCCGATTATCTGCGGTGAACGGGGAATAGACAACCACGGATAATCGAATCAGCGGATAATCCACAAAATGGTCGAAAAAAGGAATATAAATCAACACATAAAGCCTTTTGAGCAATACTATTTAATTAACAGTTAAGCATGGCCTACATATACAATTTAACATACTAATAAAAATTTCTACTTACATTTAGCTCTATTTTTTAACAAAAAAAGCAGTCAAGCATTTTTGTTTTTTTTTGTAGTAAAACACTTTTTCTTAATGGCCCTCTTCACTCACCGCCACCGGAAGTCGAACCTAATGTTATTCTATGGGAAATTTTTCTTTACAAATAACTTATTAACTGATATACATTTTAAAATTCTGTTTTCATATTTTGAAAATTCCCAGCTGTTAAATTGACGCACCTTTCCTAAAAAATAATTTTTTTAATTTGTTATATTTTATTTTGAAGCTGCAAAATACGAATTTTCAATATGTGAATTTTTTTCATTTTGAAATTTCAACATAAAATATTAAAAATTAAAAAAAAATACATTTTTAAAAAAGGTCCGTCAATTTATCAGTCGGGAACTTTCTGAATGTGAAAACAGAATTTTAAAATATGTATTAGTTAATAAGTTATTTGTAAAGAAAATTTCCCCATAGAATAACATTGGCTCGGGCTTCCGGCGATGGTGAGTGAAGAGGGCCATTAATTTGCGATTGCAGTTTCTTTATCAGCATTTTGTCACAAAGTGATACATCATCCTGTTTCTCGAGATATTTTATAAGTCCATCTGCAAGTGCTAGGGCTGCGTCGTGGCTCATCATGTGCTGAGTTTTATCTTCTTCTTCTTCACTATCTTTTGAAACTGGGTCTAATGCTTGGTCCACAATTTGTTCATCTGTAAGGTGTTCAACACCTGGATCATTGGCGTCACAATTAATCTACTCTTCAATGTTTCCTTCATTACCTTTTCTCCTCCAGTAACAGATTTAGCTAAATTTGCCAAATCATGAACAGAAATTTCTTCCTCCTCTATAAATACCAAAGTATTTTCCACATTTGGTAAAATTTTTCTCCAAGACCTTACCCATGTAGACTGCTGAACTGCCTGCCAAGCAGTGTGTATGCCATAAATGCTGTCAAGAATCGTGTAATATCTCCAAAAGCCTTGAAGATCATTACTCTCTTCGATCTTTTTTTGTAATAAGTTTGTTCTGTATTTTTAAATTCCCTTTTAAATTCAAGCCCTTGAGGACCGCAGATAATCCGACCGCCAATAATCGGGAGTCTACTGTATAGCCATTGGTTAGCAAATGGAAATGAAAACAGGTAATTCAAATAAGATTAAAGCAGATTAAATAAAGTTAAACATAAATTTAGCACATATTAAAATAAGTGAATGGAAGAACATATATTAAATGGGAATGAAGGATTTTTCAAAATTTATGTTGCATTATGGAAAATGCAGAAAAATAATTAGTAGATCTTTTGCATCTTGTAAACATTACCAAAAGTTTATGTAGGAAAAATTTGGGGCTAAAATACTCTCTTCACAAAAATCAGCAAACTTAAATGTGGCTCTTTACAAAAATTTGACATTTAAGAAAGTTTCTTTAAAAATATCAGATGAGACTATTACAGATTTCGGTAATCAGTTGAAAAATAAAAGGGAGAGGGGATATAATTTAAGCAATCAGGAATGAAAAAGGTGGGATTTTTCTGATTTATGGCTAAAGAATAATCAATTAAAAGAAACAATTTTGACATATTTTATTAATTAGCTGTGATTTGATATAAAATTTTGTCAATCAGCACTGAAGTGATCCCATATTTTGACAATTATCTGCATCAAACCATGTGGAAGTGGATGAATAATAATAACTGAGAGTATATTTTCTAAATATTTTTTAATATTTTCATTTAATCTTTAGAATTTGGCTAAAAGCTATTCTAATTGTAAACAAAGAATGACAGCTCAGAAAAAATTTCACTCCTTTCAGGTAGGAGAGTATCTTTTACAGTTTTGTTATATGTACACATAAATATATATATTATATCTACGGACATAGGTGGATTAAAAAAAATAAATCAAGGTGACCAACATTAGAAACTTTTCGAATTTTCTCTAACTTTTCCTTGACTATTTTTCACAATTTTCTCTGACTTATGCTGCTTTTTCCCCATATCATATATCACAAAATTAGCGAATAATTTAGCAATTTTTAATAATCAGCTTTCAAATATGGCTTATTTCCTCAAAATTTGTCAAAATTCCCTGACTTTACATGAAATTCCCTGACTTTTCCAGACTCATTTAAATTCCCTGACTTTTCCATGATTTCCAGACTTTCCCTGAATAGTGGCCACCCTGATAAATGCACAATTATGAAACAAACAATGTAAACAACTAGTGAGAAGCAAGTACTGAGATTCTAAGATGAAATGATGTCATTCTCAAAATTAGTGTATAGTTCAGATCAGGGGTGCAGAAAATGTTCAGGTCTCTTAAATTTCTATCGAACACATTCTAAATTTCCCCAAAAATAAAGCAAGAACCTATTATCAGTTTTTTTGGGGGGAAGGAGAAAGAATTTTAAAAGCTACTATATTACAAATTTTAACATTTTTTTAAAAACTACATCAAAATTCAGTGTTGCTATTAATGTACCACCAGATGGAAAATTAAAAAGTTTAAGGTAATTAGACTAATTAACTAACATACATTATAATGTTATACTCAACACTTGACACATGTATAAATAAATTAATGCTGCTTTGTTTTATTGCCCTTTGCATTCGCTTAAATTTAAATACCTTTTTATTACAGAATGTTGAAATCAAGAACAAGAAAAAGACAAAAATTTTTTGTTGCATGAACCATAATTATTTAATAAAAATTCTATAGTTTTCTGTTTAAAGATGAATTATAATTAATGTGGGATACAGTATAAGAAAAGTAAGCAATGTATAACTTAACTGATGTGTACAAAACTTCTGATTTTGAGAAGCTATACATGCTAATCAAATTCTAAAATGATAACATAAACAAATTAAACAGAATTAAAGACAAATGGAAGGATAATTAAAGATTGACGATATTTATGATAAACAGGGCTTCTCGAGTGAAATCCCATTTTGAGTTTGTGTTTTAAAATAAATTAGTGAATACAGTCCATTGATACTTAATTTTACCTCCATATTATGATGAACCACACATGTGAAATTCAACAATGTATTTTAAAAAGAAGAAAAAAATGTTCATGTATTCTTAAAAACAGGTAAAAACTGTGCAACTGATAATTAATCAATTAAGAATTAATATGAAACATAAATTTTATCCAGCTATCTTAGTTATTTGCTGGGACACCTAAGGTGTTTGAACAGCATTTCGTATACAAAAATGTGCATTGTATGCAACTTATTTGTTGTGAACTTAGACGGTATAATTTGTTTTCCCCCAGCAAGAGCAAGTAAAGCAGCATATGCTACTATGTCTACAAATGAGTTAATCACAACTTAGTAATATAGCTAACATGCATACCATTCTGTTAAAAGAAAAAAAAAATATATATATATATTATCATTATGTTAAAATGGTAATAATATTCAGGGGTGGAAAATCAAAAATTCATTTTTGTAACAGATCTGGAGCAGATAAAATTGTAGTTTTGGAGCGGATCAATTATAGTTTCGAAGCAGTATTAATAGTACTGTAGAAGTTTTACATTGAAATAAATATGCCTTTTTATTTTCTCTTACCCACAAATGACATAAAAAGTATTATTTTTGCATTAAATTTTCCAAATTGAGTTTTTGCTACAATAAAATGTTTTGAGGTTCCTTGAATTAAATATATATATATATATATATATATATCAGTATTTTTTATTTTAGAAACCAATCTGTTTGTCTTGCTGTTACCAGCAAGACAAACAGATTGTAGTTCTTTTCTCTTAAAGGGAAAAAAAAAAAAAAAAAAAAAAAAATGAAATATACCAAAAAGCAGAAGAATCTTGTACTCTGTACTGATATTTCAGGAATCATCTTTGAAAACACAGATAATTTTATTGATTAGTAATAAAATAATTTTTTTTCACCATTTATTAGCAATAAAAATAATTTACTTCAGTAAATATTGTAGATTTTGTCAGTCACATATAAGAAAAATACAGGAATTTTGGTGACTTTTGGAAAATAAGCACTTATCCGGGAATTGAAATTTGATAAAAGTACCCAGGTTTGTGAGTTAGAACAAAATATTCATTTATTTGAAAAATTGACGGCAAAAATATTCCCAAATTTAGCGATTAATTGTAAATAAAGGATTTTCTCCCTTAACAGCAATGAAATGATCTGTATTTTGGCAATCAGTCGCAAAAATATTGCATATTTCGCAAATTAGGTATTAAAAAGGGGAAATTTGTTGATTTACAGCAAAATAATTGAGAATTATGGGAATCAGATTTGCTGCCAGTTGGCAAAATAATAGTGTTTTTCAGAAAATCGTTGGTGATAAGATTCCCTATTTCAGTAAATATTGCGTATTTCGGTAATCATAAGGGAAAAAAAAAAAAGAAATCTTGTTAATTTACGTGTATTTCAGGATTTTGCTTTGAAAATCCTGTGAATTTAATCGGCAAAATAATTAAACTTTTTGGGAATTGTTGGAGATAAAAAACACCCATTTTAATAAATATTCCATATTTTGGCAATGGTATTAAAAAAAAAAAAAAAAAAAAAAAAAGCAGAAATTTTGTTGTTTTTTGGCAAACACATAGCACAGAAATAATCTATCTTATAAAAAGTTTTAAGTTTTATAATAGTGTTAATCAGTGACAAAATATATGGTTAATTTTAGCAGTTAGCTCTAATTGAACTTTTTCCCCAAACAACATTGAAATAATGATGTGATATCTGATCTTTCTGCAACAGATCGCGATACTATGCGTTATGGAAAAAAAAAAAAAAAAAAATCAGAAATTTGTTGATTTACGGAAAAGTAAATAATCCTGCATTTTGTTAATCAGCTTTTAAAAAAGGGCAAAATGTATCAGTTTTGAAGAAATAATCATACATTTCAGGATTGACAACAAGAAAAGGGAAAACAAAAAATACTATTCAGGAATTAATACATTTCTTCCCTTTTTCTTTTGAAACAGCTGTGAAATGATCTCATATTTTGGCAAAAAATTGCAAAATAATCCCATATTTCAGTAACTAGCAGTGAAGAAAATTATATAATTCAGCAATTAATCATAATTAATTTTTTTCCCATAAACAGTAGAGAAATGATAATATAATTTAGTAGCCTGTCACAAACCTATTGCATTATTTTTACCAAGACTCAAAAATAAGTGGTGCAGTAAATAAAATAATAAAAACTATAATTCAGCAATTACCTGTGAATAAATGTAAATTTCTCCTCCTTCTCCCTAACAGCAATGAATTAATACCATAGTAAGATATGAGAATAGATATTTCTACCCCTTCTATAATTTTCAATAACGATTTTTCTCGGATTTGCATTATCTAAGAAAGTCAAAATAACCTTTGAAAAAACGGACTTTTGAAAATGGAAAATTTTATGCCTGAAACTATCTGTTTTTAGTTTAAAAAATTTCTTAGACTTCTACAGTGTAAAAACTGAGTTACTGCATATTTAATGACCTCTCTTGACTGGGAACTTTAAAATAACAGCTTACTTAAAATTTTAATTAGAATTTGAAAATTCTGTCTCTCTTTTTTTCCCTACAGAAAATTCTGATAATGTAATACAAAGAAACGGGAGGGGAAAAAAAATGGATTCCGAAAAATCTCAATATTTTTGACCGCACTGATCACCATTACAGCCCTAATCACTATCAACAATTAAGAATGGGAGCTACCGATGCGCTACAGGTTTCTAGGTCAAAGGACACCATAGTTCGTTTAGTGAACTGGAAGAAGGAAACTGAAAGTTGTTTATTTAATTTAACATCTGTAGAATACATTTTCTAACATATAATTAATTCTTAAAGCAGGAATATCGCTAAATAAAATCAAAGATAAACTTTTTATGTTCAAAACTAAGTTCTAAAACATTTACTTTGTCGGATTTTCTTATATTGTAACTTATACTAATACAGGGTTCATACTCAAATAAATATGGGGGAAAAATTCCCTGAGTTTTCCCTGAGTTCCCAGAAATTTTCAAGAAAATATTAGCGACATATTACAAGAAACGCTTCTCTAGACAGGACAAAATACAACTACTTCTGATGTAGGATGTCATATTACTGCCGATCATGCTAGAAATTCAGGTAGAAATAATTATTTATATGCGTATTTTCACAATACTTAATCACTTAAATTTTGATACAAAGCTAAAAAAGAAAAGCATAACTTGAGAGAGAAAAAAAAATTATTTTTCCAGGTTTTATAACTGATTTTCCCTGACTTTTAATGAAAATTTCTATTTTCCCTGACTTTTTTTAACAAATTCCAAATTCCCTGAGTATTCCCTGATGAGTATGAACCCTGTAATAACTTTTGCATGCAAATATTTATTTATTATTTTAATACACATACATCTTTCTTTCGGACACAATTTTACTTATCATAGCTGGCAGCTAAACATCAAGTTAATTTATTGGAATACAGTAGAGAGCCAGAAATCTGCCGAAGTCTGAAATCCGCACAGCTTGTCAGATATAAACAATAAAATTTACTATTAATAAATTACAAATTGGAAATCAGAATTTTTTAAAACAATCTTGAATGTAGATTCTGTACTTTCATTTTATGATTATATATATATATGTGTGTAAAATAGTAACATAAAAGGTTATCAGAACCAAGTTACTGATAATGAAATTATTGACAGTATATTAAATTTATCAATGAGGTATACAATAACAAAATAATTTTTTTAAATGTTATATGATGAAGACATAACCCTGGGAAAGAACCAACTTAAATTCTTAAAACAAATTTGTGTTACAAAATAAGAATAGATGATTATTAACAAAAAAAAAAAAAAAAAAAAAGAAAGAAAGAAAATCTCAATGATGCATGTACAAAAGTGTAGTTTTTGAAAACAACTACATGTGAACAGTTTCTATCAAAATTTGACAAATAAATTTCATTTTTCTTCCATTATGTAAATTTTTTGAATGTTCAGTGTTATTCCTATGTACCTTTTAATTTAATGTTCAAGTGAAATTGTGTTATTAATCATTAGTTTGAATAATATTCTGCTTTTATTATTAAAAGCAGGGGCCAATCTAAGATTTCAAACTTAATACCTATTTTTGTGAAAAATCTTAACTATATTTTATTTTTGTGAAAAATTGTAGTGCACTCTTTTTCTTTCTCTGTGTGTGTATGGAGGGGGGGGGGGGGAGTTTGAACTAAGTAGAATAATAAAATTAACTCTCAGCAGCTAGAGTAAGGCTTATAGAAGAACAGGAACCAAAACTTACTTCACTCTGAAGTAAACAGTTCAGTAGAGATAGTGCAAGTAGAAGTTGTTTTTATTTGTGTTAGTATCACTGCACTATACATGAATTGTACCAGGGAGGATAGACACATCACCATACAGTCACCAAAATGTTAAACCACCTGACGAATCACCGATACACACAAGGATCGTTTTGTTTACATATGCTGCACTGTTTCTCGCCCATAACAAATGCTTGTGTGTAGATTAAAACCAACATTCTGTATGATTCTTGCTTCGCAAATCGCATCAACAGAAATGCACGAATTACTTTCCTTTGAAAATGTGCTAATTAAAAATGTTAGATTTTGCTGGGAGGACTAAGATTTTTGTGAAAGTACCGATTTTAGCTGTATGATTTTTGTGAAGATACCTTTTTTGCCAGGTCGATTTTTGTGAAGGTACCCATAAACGGTAGTAAACTCGACCTGTATTAACCCCTGAAAAGTGATAATCATTTTTTAAGGGCCTTGAAATACGCCAAATCCTAAAATCCGCACATCCTCTGCTCCCGAGATGTGTGGATTTTTGACTCTCTACTGTATTTGTTTTGCAAATTACTCATTACTTACTTTTTTTTTTTTAAATTCTGTTTTTACATTTATGAAATTTTCTTATAATTGACTAAAATTTCACGCAACGTTTCGGGATTTTTCAGTTTCGTACTATATACTCTTAAAAAAAAAAAAAAAAATATATATATATATATATATATATATAAATATACATACCTTTTAATATCCTTGAAAATCATAGGGTATTTTTTTTATTTTTATTAAAAGATTCTTTTAGCAGGAAATGACTCAGATATGTTAATCACCTCCACACATCATATTCATCATAACAAAAAATAAATGTTCAATAAAAAAAAAAAAAAAGATTGCTCCATACAATAACACTTAGAAAATTTCTCTACTAATGAGCAGCTAGCATAAAATTCTGATTTCATTTGTTGTTAGCCAAAGAAATTTCTGATTATTGGCGTATCTATAAAATCTCCATGCATTTTTTTTTTTTTTTCTTTCAACAAAATTTTTATTTTCGAAAATGAAATTTTATTTTTGGTGCAGATCAAAACTGTTACATTTTGACGTTTTTGTAGCAGACTGTAGCAGTTTGGCACAGATTTCCCACCCCTGTAATATTTATTTATTTAGAAAGATAAATTATTTATTATTAAATTAATACATTATTAATGATTTATTATTTACAAAGATTCATAAATAAAAATCTGCAATAGTAAGCAAATGAATTAAAACTTGTATTAAATTAAAAATGTCAAATAACAAATAGCAGTTGTACCAATAGCACTCTTTGCTGATAATAAGTTATCTTTTAATTCTACAGCTCTCTGATGAGTAGTATCCAGATTTTGTCTACATTGTTCAAACACTGATTTCTGGGATAAATTATATTCTGAAATACTTTTATTGCTAGCAATCAGCATTTCTTTCTCAGCTTCAATATCTTTTACCTGGAATATAAAGTAAACTTTATAAAAATGAAATACAATGCAAAGTAATATGAAATCCATTATATTTTAAATAAATTAAGTTTCCTTTTTTTGTGAATATTAAATCAGTCATTGTCTAAATGGAAACCTTAATTGTAATTTTACTTTGTAAAATTACATTTTTCAAAAAATTTCACAAAAAACATGACACTAACCAGTAAGTTAGGAAGAATTTGATTTTCATACAAAACTTAGATTCACAAAATTATGTGCAGATTTTTCAGAATTTCACAAAAACAGGACCCTGTCTGAAAAGTCTGGACAGGCCCTTGTGTGTGTGTGTGGTTGCTATCACTTTTTAAAATAAAACTAATGTTATACCCATGCCTCTTTCCAATTATTCAAAACTGAAAAAAAAAAAAAAAAAACTATTTTATTTACATATTATATTATACAAATTTAACTTAAAAAATATTCTTAAAATAGTCAAAATTTTATATAGGTTAACATTTTATAATAAATTACTAGAAATTTAATGAGCAAATTAATTTACTAAATATTACACTAATTCTTATTTTTTTTTAACAGACTAATTTTTGAAAATGTATATTATTTTGACAGAATAAAGTATAATGCTTAAAAAATAAAATAAAATAAAATAAATAAATAAAATAAAATAAATAAATAAAATAAATAATCCTTTTCTTTTTATAAATAAGTTAGTATGGGTTTCAATCAAAGTCAAGTAAAGAATTTATTTATTTATTTTTGACATATTTTATGAATTTCAATTCTGTTTTCAGAGTTTTTCAATCCATCCATTGTTTAAGTATTTGATCACCTAGTCATTGTTTTAAACAAATTACAATTATTTGTCATCCGATTGTGATATTAATTATTTTTTATGAAAGCAAAGAAAAATCTTTGCAATAACTTCTTAAAATGAAACTAATGCTAAAGGTTAATGTATCAACTTTGAAAGAATGTGAATTCAATAATATTTTTGATGAACAATAATAATATTTTTGATAGCTTAAAATACCTATAAATAATATTTTTGATGAACAATAATAATATTTTTGATAGCTTAAAATACCTAAGTAAATAATTCTGAGATTAATACATATATATATACTAAAGAAAAAGAATTTTTTAATTTTGGAAGTGAATGTTTTTTTACATTAATAGCCAATAGATGGTGTGAAAATTCCCATATTGTGATTGAGATTCAATATTTCATATGAAAGTGAAGTCTGTATGAATCTGTAAAAATACAAACTGGTTGACACCCTTTTCTTTAGACATGCGAGGTAATATAGAGGTAAACCGAATTATATAAAAAACAAGAGTTTTTTTGGAAAAAACAAAAAAACTCAGCCTCTTCAGATAAAAGCAATTAATATTATATATCAGTTAAAAAAATCACTCGAACCGTTTCCAAGAAAAAAAAAGTCTTACACTACTACACCGTCTTTTTCTCTTTTAAAATACTATTTCAGATCTTAAAATGTATTTCACGTAGAAATTTTAGGATAGGATCAGACAGAAGCAAAAGACTATTTTGGAAAAAAACAGAAGAATATAGCATATACTTATTAAGATATTAAATGTTGGTGTTTTGAATTTCTTTTGATCTTAAGTTAGTTGTATATATAGTGTCATGACTGAGTTTAGCTGCATCACAGAGACACTGTCTCATCTCATGATATATAAATTTATAACTAATTTGGTAAACAAGCAAAAACTCCAAGAGAAATAATAAAAATCTGAAGTGACTCCATTTGATTTTCTCAACATTTTCGTAAATCCCTGTTTAACCACTTCACTGGCTACCCCAATATAACTCGGGAAAATGTAGCTTTCTACTCACAACAGTGGCCCGTAAAGTGGTTAAATAAAATAAAGTAAGAGAAGTCGTTAAATAAACCACAGAGAAAATTATAATAGGGTTTTTAATTTTTTCCCCCAAATAGTACAGGGTTCATACTCATACATGGGAAAAAAATTCCCTCAGTTTTCCCTGAGTTCCCAGACAATTTTCAACTTAATATTAGCGACGTATGACAAGAAACGCTCCTCTAAACAGGACAAAATACACAACTACTTCCACTGTATGGCGTCATATTGCAGTCGACCATGATAGAAATTCAAGTAGAAATCATTGTTCACATGCGTATTTTCACAACACTTAATCAATTGAATTCTGATATGAAGCTAAACAAGAAAAATCTTACTTGAGAGAAAGAAAATTTTAATTTTCCCTGAGTTTTTTCAACAAATTTCAAATTCCCTGAGTTTTCCCTGTTTTCCAGGTTTTCCCTGATGAGTATGAACCCTGTAGTACTTACGTCATTTAATGAAACATAATGTATCCTAATTCTTTGTGCGTCCCTGTAAAACTACTACTACTACAAGATTCACCAAAATTTATACAATTCGAGCGAAATAGACCTATAACATGCATATAAATTTAACACTCAGTTGAATAAAGCATTCAGACGCTATCACACTTTAAATAATGTCAGACCATACTGTTAGGCCATACTGTTAAAAAAGTTTTTCATAGTGTTCCTGTAAAAAACTATAAGTGCTAGTTCGACTTGAAATTACGAAGCATTCGTAAACCAGAAGCTAGAAACTATAATTTAATTAGACACCTTACTTTAGCTTCTGTTGCGTTATCCAGAGACCTTTCGAGGGAGCTTCCCCTCATCTTTGGTGGATTCTTCAAGTGGACCGCTTCTTTCAGCAAGCCTCTGCCTTTCTCCTTTGCTGTACTAAATGTTGCAACAATCGGCGCAATCCTACTGTCGGCTCGTCGCCTTTAATTTAATTGTAATTCGTGAGGATTTCTACAGTTTTATGATTCAACATGTACGTATTGCTATGGTAATTTTTGATTTTGGTAACACTGTTAAAATCAACCGAAACGTCTTGTTCCAAGCATGTTTCAGCTAATGCGGTAGTGGCCTTCCCAAATTTAGTATCAGTTTGATGCTCTTTTATATGCATTTTGATTTTTCTCTTTGTCATTCCTATATAACATTAAGTTGATTGATTTTCATTGGAATTTTATAAATACCTCAGTTTTCAGTTGGGGGGGGGGGGGGGGGTTGGATCTTTTTTTTATTTCTGATTATTTGGTAAATGTTTGGATTGGGTTTAATCGTTTAATGGGAATTTTTGTATTACATTTTTTATTTTAACGGACATTCCGTGATCGTAAGGGATGGATGAGGTGTACTTTTGAGAAGGGTTTTTGATAAGGGCTAATTTTATCAAGTGTTTTTATTCCTTTTCTATATAATTTATTGACTAAATTACTTGGGTAACCTGCTTTAATGGCGATAGCCATTACAGTTTTTAAGTTCTTCTTTAAGGTCGTTTGGTTCATTACAAATGAGGATAGCTCTATTGATGTATGCTTGGATGGTGTTTATTTTGTACTGGTATACCATTTTGCTTTTACTATTAATAATTTTATTGCTAGCGGTCGGTTTCCTGTAAATGGTAGTGTTCACTTATGGGTTATTTTTACGTTCAGATAACTGATAGTATCGTTAATTTCAGTTTCACAAGTAAACTTTATATTGGGATCCAAAGCGTTCAAAACTTCGATTAAATTACTAACCTTTTCATCTTGATGAATTACGGCAAAAACGTCATTGACATATCTGAACCAATGTAAAATTCTATTTTTTAGTAAATCCATAATTACATTCTCTAGTTTTCTTAATTTAAACTCTGCTATCGGGACTCGTTTGACTATGTTTTTAAAATTTTTCGTTAAAACCGAAAAATTTTTCTTTAAGTATTAGATTAGTTGCAGCTATTAAGGTATTTATAATTTCCAGATTATCATAATGGTTATTGATTGCGGTATTGACAACTATTGTGGCTTCATGAATGTCTATAGAAGGAAAAAGATTAATTATATCAAAGCTTACAAATTTAATATTTTCATTAACTTCAATATCGCATAGTCGTTTAATAAAGTCTTCGGTGGAGCTAAAGCTATGGTTTGAAGGGTGGTAAGAGGGATTCGTAAATTTTGGACATATATTTTTCGATAGGGTAAGTTGGTCCTACATATTTGTTAACTATTGGTATAAGGGTTTGGGGGGGGGGGTTGTGGCCCTTATAATGACGAAAAACACGAGGGTTTTTGGAGCATGGTTATTAATTTCAGGTGGAACATTATTTGGCCATTTACTCTCTTTAATTAGCATATTAGTTTTATTAATGAGTTTATTAATTGGATTTTTAGCCATTTCTACAGAGCCCATATCTTTAATGATGCCAGTCATTTTGTTATTGTAAACGTTTCTATCCATAATAGTGATTTTTTTAGTTTTATCAGTTAATGTACATACTACTATTATTTTTAATCTCATGAAGGGTTTTTAGGTCTTCACAGTAGGGATGCACCGAATACCGAATATCCTTGAAACCAAATAGTAACTATTTGGCTGGCTGATTTACTCTTATATTCAGGTGTCAATCACCTAATATTTTGCAAACTTTCTTAGTAATACCATTTATATTTAGTAATATTTTATTTCTTTAATTATGTTAAAAAAAAAAAAAAAAAAAAAAAACTACTATTCATAAACAGTGGTTTACATAAATATACAAAAATATTAGGAAATATTACTATACATAAAGAGTGGTGTAATACTGAATCCACAGTCAAAGAAAATTATTAACTGTTAGGCTTCTTAATAAACGCATAAAATTTCTTAAATAGAAAATATGATTTTGAATTCAACAGCGTTTGGCAGAAACTTAGATCTTTACCCAACTTAAAATTATACTATCAATATTTTCAAAGTTCCTATCCATCCATCCCCCCTCCCCCCCCTGGAGGAGGGGGGGGGGGACAAAAGTCAAAAACACGTTTGTAAGCATAACTCGGCTCCAAATTACTACACAGTAAAGAAATTGCACATGGGGAGACTAGACTTGAGTACAAATAAAACACTATCTGCGATTTGGGAATTTTTGATTTTTAAGGAGAGGGAAGGGAGAAATTGATTTTTGGCAAGAAATTTCCCAAATTCCAGATTTTTGAGTAGAACTCTACTAAATATGGAAAAAGTGATGTAAAAATTTAAGCTGGTTTCCATGTTGCTTTTTCTTGTTTTTTTTTAAATTAAATTTATAGCATTAAATTTCATTATATGAGTCAGAAAAATAAAACGTTAATCTTCATGTTAAACAAGGAAAACGTACATAGTTAATGTTACTTTGAAACAATGTTTACACATTTGGAATTTTATAAGTAACTATTTTTCTTTATTATATAGGTTGAAGTTTCTTAGTGAAATACTTTTATTAATGTTTAATATTGCTTTAGTCACGTTTTAGTTAAGAGCTTTGTTTTAAGTCTTGTTTCTGTTTATTCAGAGGAACTTGAATTACCGACGATCTTTTAATACTTCCCCTGGATCCACACAACATTTGTAAATTTACCGGCTTGTCTGTGAAGTTGACAATCGCCGCTAATAGATGGCATAGCAGACAGTTGTTACAGCGGACTGCCATTGGTTGAGAGTTTCGATCCGCTGGGCAGTACTTAAGGACGAGTAGGCAAACTACTCAACACATCAGTTGTTTTATTTTCTTTCTATTGTGTGTCATGCCCCATAGCAGAAAATGCGAGACGCGCGACATACGTCGCAGATTTGTTTTTAGTCTGCAGATTATTTCCAAATCAGCATTATGCAGAAATTCCAAATCTTCCGATTTTGGCAGGAAAGATAGCGATTTTCTATCTTTTTCCATTCACAACATAAATGTCAATATTAATTTTAAAAACGCTTTATTAAATTCTAGAACCTATAGAGAAGTAGTTCAATATTTCTCACTCATATAATTTTTTTGTGACACCCTCCCCCTTACCCCCTGTTAATAATCGGCTATCAAATAGATCAGGAAATCCTTGTGATTTCCATTTTTTTCCCCCATCAGTAACATAAATATCAATATTATTTTTTAAAACTTACTTAATTAGATTTCAGAACTTATAAAGAAGTAGAATTGTTCAATATCTCACTTATATTTGTTTTACTCTCCCCCTCCCGCTAACGATCGGTGATTGAACGTTCCACAAAATCAAAGCGTTGTAATTTTTAAGCTTTCTCCATCCACAGCATAAATGTCAATATTCATTTGAAACATGCTTTATTAGATTCTAGAACCTATAAAGAAGTAAAATTATTCAATATCTCTCATTCATGTAATTTTTGGTGACCCCCACCCCCTTCCCCCCCACTAACGATCGACAATCAAACGGCTCGTGGAATTCTTAAGATTTCAAATCTCCATCTGCAACATAAATTTCAATGTTCTTTTTAAACTTATTTACTTAGATTCCAAAACCTAAGAAAAAGTATAATTGCTTACTATCTCTCACTGGTATATTCGCTTTACCCCCCCCCCCCTCTCCACTAACGATCAGCAATCAAACGCTCCATAGAAGCATTGTAATTTCCAATCTTCTTCCATAAAGAAATGGACCTATAAAGAAATAAAATTGTTCAATATCTCTCATTCATATAATTTTTTGGGACCCCCCCCCCCCTCTTTTAGCATTTGCTACCCGATCGGTAATGAAGTTCTCTGCAGAAAATTCCCATTCTTTCTCCATATGCAGCATAACTATCAATATTCTGTTTAAATTTGCTTCATTAAATTGCTGAACCTATTTAGAGGTAGAATTGTTCAATATCACTCACTACTCATGGAATTTTTGTTATTGCACCTTTGAATATATACTAGAATTTGTATCGATTTCAAAATTTGATGATCTTGACACACTTTTGTTTGAATACCAGTATTTTTATAAATGGATCGCTAGCACTATAAAAAAAGAAATTGGATATGAAAGGATCACAGGTTTTATTTCAGAGTCTTTTATTGAGCTGTCAAAGAAAATACCTGTGTTTATTTATTAAGTTAATTAACTCAATGATGTTACATAACCCATTAAGTTACTTAACCCCGCTATATTTATCTCACTCAAAAATTTTGCATTTTCATACGCTTTGGTTACAAAATGCATTCCTAATCATATATAATTTAAAAAAACAGTTATTTTGTTCAAAGATATGATATAGTTCCAAAATGGGAGACATGGCACATAATGGAGGTAGAATAGATGTTGATAAACTGCATAGCTCTTAAATTTTCTTGATCCCTGTTTGTTATAATTTTAGAAATGAATTTTTTAATTAATATCCATCATTTTAAACCCCTGCACTTGAATAATAAATTATTTTTAGTGATTTTCTCTTCTTAGAAACAGATGATTTTGTTTGAATAATTAAAAAAATAAATATAAATACAATTTGCATTACAAACTTTTTGAAAAAATTACCAGCGGAACTAGGCACTTCAACGTTCAATGTAAAAAATAAAAATATATATTTATCTTAATTATTGTAGAGAAAAAAATTCGTAATTAAATGTTCCTGCAGCGGGAGCTTTGGCACCTAATGGGTTAAATACAGTTTCAATTCCAGTATTACAAGTTTTCTGTGAAAGTTGGGGCTTGGTCTTAGAGAAGGTGAGCAAAATGCAATTAAGATGTACAGATGGCAATGACGAACAAACTGTAATTGCACTGTAAAAAACAGGTTCTTAAAAATAAGTATATATTGTCTCAAAATAGCCCTGAAACAATATATACTTAAATTTGAAAACTCATGTACTCATTTTTGAGTACATTGACATGCCAAACATGGGGATATTGGAATTCTTATTGGTCAATCCCATTTTTGAGCATGTCAATATACTCAAAAAGGAGTACATGGGTTTTTAAATTTAAGTATATATTGTTTCGGGGCTATTTTGAGACAATATATACTTATTTTTAAGAACCTAATTTTTACAGTATGTTGATAAGAGAAAGTTTATACGTCTTAATGTCCCTCAATCTGGTTACACAGGAATCAGAAAATTTTAGAAAGTTGCATTATTTTCAATGTTTAGAGTCTCCTGCAAGTATTTTACTAGAGTCAGTATGAACAAAATATTAAACAAAATAGTAGTTCTTATACAATATGAAAGATAATTGCTAATGCTAACTCTTTATCTAGCTATATGTAATGGAAATTCTATAACTACAATGCTTTGACATATCTTACAGATTAATAACATTAGTTAAATGCAAATTTGTGATAAAAATATGCTTACTGAATCTTTTTTTTTTTTTCCCGTAACTCATTGTGATATTATGCTGCAGATTATTTTGTAAAGCTTAAATAGTTGTCGCAGATTGACAGAAAAGTTTCTGCTACTGGGGTGTCATGTCGAAATGTCCAGGGCAAATTTTAGTTTTTGTGGATGCAGAAAAAGCTCATTTTGATGCCGCTGGAAGTATCTAAAGATGTGGCTGTAACTTCCTATCTTTACCATCGATGCTCTGACAGATTTCCGGTAATGCTGGTCATCTGGTTATTGCGAGTTTTGCATTTCTTTTTTTTTTCTGTAGTTTGCTTTTCTTCGTGGGTAAAGTGTGATAAAGTGAGAGGTGTTTAGTACCTTTCTTTTGAACATAAGCAATATTACGGTTTTTGAGTCAATGTTCATTAGTTTATGACTAACATCAGTGTTGATATGATGTTGACTCTGAAGTTTGTTGGCCTTGGGCTAACATCGTTTTCCCTGGCTATATTACATGTTAAGTTTTGCTGCTATATGACACGTTAAGTTTTTAAAAATTATTGGAGATTTATTGCAGTTGGGATTAATTAGAGATTTATTGCTGTTGAAATTAATTAGAAATTTATTGCTGTTAAAGTTTATTTTATAAAAAAAAAAAAAAAAAAAAAAAAAAAAAAAAGTTGCTAAAGTTTTTAAAGGTCAATGTTTAGTTAGTTACCTCTGATAATATGCTGGGTTTAAACAAAATTACATCGTTATTGCTAATTTGTTCTACTATATTGTTATGTTGATATTAATATTATAATGTTAAGTTTGTTGAATTGAATAAATTTTTTTTAAAAAAACTGTCCTCTTTATTTCATAAGAAAATTATAATTCTTCTTTCAAACACTTCAGCTTTACAGTAGTTACTGCTGTGTATGGTTGAATCACTCTGCAAATAAGTATTAGGATTGCCAAATTTGCTATCACAAAGATGTTGAAAAAAGCTATCCAACTTTCTTAGGATATTTCCAAAAAGCCATTTTTGTTTTTTTGTGGGGAGGGGGTTACAAGGAGGCAAAATCTGGACATCCCTTTTAGTGCTAAATTTGTCCTGAGAAATCTATGGGAACTGTGGTCATGAATCTTGGTGCTTGGATTGTTTATATGTTTCTGACACCTAAAGTAACAGAATTTATCGAAACTACCCCCTGTTCCCTCTTTGGGGAAGACAGAAGGTAAAAATACCTTTGTAAGCATAACTCGGCTTCCAAATTACTTCACAGTGTAGAAATTGCACATGAGGAGACTACACATGAGTACAAATAAAACATTATCTACAATTTAGGAAATTTTTAATTTTAAGGGGAGGGATGGGGGAAATAGATTTTTGGTGGGAAATTTTGCAAATTCAATAAAAACTCCACCAAAAATGGAACAATGATGTTGAAAACAACCATGCATCTTCTTTAGAATATTCCCAAAACACGTTTTTGATTTTTTGCGATTTGCCATTTTTTTGGGAGGGGGGGTGGAGGGGGTAATGTGTTACATAGTGCACATTTGAGACACCCCTTTTAGCACTAAATTTGTCCTGGTAAATTTATGACAGCTGCAGTCACAAAGTTCAGTGCTCAGATTGTTGTTTATATGTATCCAACTTTTAAACTAATGGGATTTATTGAAATTTCCCATTCTTTACCCCTGGGGGCAGGAAGCAAAAAAACATTTGTAAGTATAACATGGCCCCAAATAACTTCACAGTGAAGAAATTGCAAATGAGGAGACTAGACTTGAGTATAAATAAAACATTATGTACGATTTTGGAATACTTGATTCTTACAGGAGGGAGAGAAATTTCAGAAATTCTGGATTTTTGAGTAGAGCTCTACAAAAATTAGCACAAAGTTATTGAAGAGTCATGTGTCATGTTTAGGATATTTCCAAAAACACATTTTCATTTTTTTGTGATTTTCAATTTTTTTTTTTCTGGGGTGGGTGGGGTGGGTGGGGGGGTTATGAAGTAAAGGGCAAAACTGGGAAAATTCATTAGTGGCCAGTGGCCGGTACTGTCAGTTTCATTAGTAGCCACTTTTTTAAGTTAGTGGCCACTTTTCACATGATAAGACTATTTCTTTCAGACTGCAAAAAGCATTGTCACCATTTTGCGGTATAATTGCCACAAGAAAAATATGAAAATAAGAAATACATATAATAATAAAATTAACACAGAGACACTGAAATTGTAATTTGTAATTACGCTCTTTTTAAAAATCCTAAATTGCACATCCTAAATTAAAATCTGCTTAGGGCTGTAATAATAACAGCAAAAGTTTTTATCTTTCAGATAATTCAGTAGTACTTTTTTTTTTTTTTTCAATTTATTTAAGTGAAATAAGCTGTTATCGTTCACAGTTCACATTGATATTTTCTAGTAAATGAATCAGCTGATTCATCATCATCACAACTTTTACATGGTCATGTGTAAATACATTTAGCAGTTTTATTATTTTTTCTTATTTTTAAAGACACACTTTTTAAAATGATTTTATTTCAATAGAGTTAAAATATTTCCTCTTAAAAAGTATAGATATGGAAACTTAGCTGCTTCATTAAAAATAATTTACTTAGCTGTCAAATTTGTAGCTTTAAAAATAGGGAGATTTCTGTTTTAAAATGGGAAGGAAAAAGGAAGATTTCTACTCAAAAGAAAGCAAATACAATTTTTTTTGAAAAATACACATTTGGGCCAAATCAAATTTTGATACACACATTTGTCAAATATCTTAATTGGGTTAAATATACACTAAATACTATGGAGATAATAATGGAAAAAGATTGTGCTTTGCAGGACATTTGATCATTAACTGCTAGTTGAAATGGAGTGCACATGTGTGTGTGTGTGTGGCGGGGGGGGGGGGGATACATCTATATACTTCTTTATAGGTTCTAGAATCTAATCAAGAAAGTTTAAAATGAATATTTACATTTATGTTATGGATGGAGAGAGATTGTAAATCACAAGGTTTCAGTGGAGCATGTAATTGCCAATCGTTGGAGGGGGGGGGGGATAACAAGAATTATGAGTAAGAGATATTAAACAATTCTACTTCTTTACAGATTCTAGAATCTAATAAAGTAAGTTTGAAATAGATATTTATATTTTTGCAGCAAATGGAGAATGATTAGAGATTATAAAGCTTTCTATAAGCTGTGTGATCACAGATCGTTAGGGGGAGGGAAGGGGGGGAGTCCAAAAATTATATGAGTGAGATATATTAAACAATTCTACTTCTTTATAGGTTGTAGAATATAATAAAGCAAGTTTAAAATGAACATTGACATTTATGCCATGGATGGAAAAAGATTGAAAATCACAAGGCTTCGATTGCCTATCGTCGCTCGATTTTTAGAATCTTTTAATGATCACAAAAAGTGGCGACTTTAGTGGCTATCGATGCATAATTTTTAATCGCCATCTTTTTTTATTTAGTCGCCATGTGGCCGGTGGCGACCGTTAATTTTGCCCTTTATTATGAAGGAGCAAATTTGAGACCCCCCCCCCTCCTTCCTTTTAGTGCTAAATTTTTCTTAGGAAATCTATGAGATCTGCGAGATTTTACAAAACTTCGAACTTACCCACTGGGGACCCAGATTCCTCACGTTGCGAGTGGGAAAAACCTCTACTGAATACAGCGGGAATTTTAACTTAGGTTAATAGTAATAATATGGGATTTTGAGTAACTCATTTAAATAGTGCCCAGTGAAGTGGGCAAATTCTGCTAGTTTACTTTAAAATGGAAACACCTTGTTTTTTAGTGCGACACAATAACACTACAGCAAAATCCAATTTCAATTAAAAAAAAACAAACTTCTAATTAAAAGAAAACTAATGAAAAATTCGAAAATCGAGCTTCGAGATGCATCAGGAGAGGTCATTACGAACCACAATGTAAATTTGTATAGCTCTGCGATCAGCCATTTTCCCAAAAATCTCCGGACATACATACACACTAACACACACATATACACAAACATCTTATTTTATTTTATGTATAGATATAGATTAACACTAATTAAAAATAATTAAAAAAATTACTTGTTTTAGATCACCAATTATTTCAATCGTTCTCTCATCATTATTCAATATAGACTTCAATTCTTCTGCATTTAAAAACTTCAATAAACCAGTAAGTTGACTGTAATCAGGTGTAAATAGATTATTCAAGTTGTGAGAGTTCATGTTTCTGCAAATAAATTCATATACTTAATAATAAACAGATAGGCTAAAATAGAGCTAGTATTGATTAAAAAATCAAATTAAGCTTTATAAAATCAAGTAATATTGGATGATTGTAAAAGTTTATGTTTGCGCATGATAAGTAGTTTATCCAAGATTTAGTTGAATATAATCTACATATTACCACTAAAGAGATTATTGAGTGACTAAATGATAAGACTTCGACTGTATTTTGTAGGGGTGATTGTGACTCAAAGGTAAAACCCCTGAAAATTAAAGCCTGGAATAAAAAAGACCTTGGATTATCAAATGATACTCAAATTATTAAGACCACAAGCACTCAATCTCTTTAGAATTTGTCCACGTCACCTGGATGACAAATCAACAACTGATAACAACAAATGATAACTTTTTAGGAAATATGAAAATCCAGATGGACTGATTAAAAACCCTGAAATCAGGCAGGGTTGCTACACAAATCAGGAGAAAAAATTCCCTGTCTCTTTCTCTTTTAGAAGTAAAATAGATGACACGCAATCATGCAGCGTTAGAATCTAACATGTTTGCAAGTCAAACATGTTTACAAGTCAGTTGAACATATTTATGGTTAACTAATGTTATTAACTTATTATAGAGTGAGAAAAAACCATAATTCATTATAAAGCACTAAAATTTAAAAAAATATTTGATTATAAAAAAAATTTCCAACATTTTTCCAAAAAATTTCAAAATTCCCTGAACTTTCCCAGTTTTTGCAATAAATTTTGAAATTCCCTGAGTTTTCCCTGTTTTTTAATAGATTTTGAAATTCCTTAGGTTTTCCAGGTACTGTAGCAAAGCAACCCTGTCAGGGGTAACCCCTGAACACAAACATCCCTGATTTTGCCATTTAACACCACTTTGAAGCTCGATGTAAAGGTTCTGAACTTTTCGACTAATACAGTCATCCCCGTTTAAACGAATATTGATGATTCCGACAAGCTGTACTTGATTAAGCAGGGTATTAAAATATCCGGGAAAAAAAAAAAAAAAAAAAAAAAATATATATATATATATATATATATATACAACAATATGGCTGAGTAACACATTGCAGAAAGAAGAAAATAATATAAACTACAAATTTTATACACACCTACAGACATTTAATTTGGCAAATGAAATTTATGTATGTAGTAACTTTGGCTGAAAAAAAGCTGTGACAGTTAACTGTATTTAACGTTACATTGAACATTTCTGCAATTCTTTTCTAATTTAACTAGCTGGAACCCGTCGAATGCGACGGTCACTTTATTGACCGTAATGTTTCAAAAACCGTCGCATCATTATTTAAATGTATTTCAAGTTAAAACATCTAATATAATTTACGACATTTCACTTAAAAAAAAGAAATTCGGAAAAATGCTTATAAATAGAAATACTATATACGACACCACTTTCTACAAAGTATTGTCATTGGTGACGTCAAACTGACTCCAAATAAATAGTTGCTATCTTTTATTTTCTATTTCGTTTAATACTATGACTACATGTTAGCTGACCCGCCCGGCGTTGTCCGGGCCTATGATAATAACTTTAAATAAACCTTAAATTTGCATGATTTTAAATCCTAAACTCGATTTTGTTTGAATTTCTATTTTTAAATAAAGCATCGCGAAAAAATAATCAGATGTAACAAAAAAATTACCTTGAACCAAACTAAACTTTGCCTTGTGACCATGGTGCCTGCGGCAGCGCATACGCTGGGCGCTAATAACATAAAAAAATTCCCAAAAATTAATCTGGAACCAAACGAACCCGACCGGCGTTGCCCGGGCCCATGATAATAACCTTAAATGAACCTTAAATTTGTATGATTTTATATCTTTAACTCGATTATGTTTGAATTTCTATTTTTTAATAAAAGCATAGCATCGCAAAAAAAAAAAAAAAAAAAAAAAAAAAATCAGCTGTAACAAAAAAAATTACCTCGAACTGAATGAAACTCTGCCTTGTGACCCCGGTGCCTGCGGCAGCGCATATACGGATCGCTAACAACATGAAAAAATTCCCAAAAATTAACCTGGAACCAAACGAACCCGACCAGAGTTGCCCGGGCCCATGATAATAACCTTAAATGAACTTTAAATTTGTATGATTTAATATATTTAACTCTATTTTGTTTGAATTTCTATTTTTAAATGAAAGCATCGCGAAACAAATAATAATCATATATAACAAAAAAAATTGCCTCAAACAGAACGGAACTCGGGCTCGTGACCCCGGTGCCTGTGGCAGCGTATATGCGGGTCGCGAATACCATGAAAAAATTCTTAAAAATTAATCTTGAACCGCACGAACCTCTGAATCGTGTTTCCGCCGCCTGTAGCTGCGGCACCGTATAGCAGGCATGCTACGCACGCGCTGCAAAATTCACTTTCCTCCACCAGGGAGCGCAGTATGTTGCATACGAACATCACCAATCATCTTGAATTTCCAAGACCTTTCAAATAAGGTGTTACATGGTGGTGTCAAATGCAAAAGCCTTTAGTTGCACTTTCTCCCGCCAGGGGGCACAGTGTGTTCTTACGAACATCACCAACGGTCAGGAAATACCAAGACCTTTAAAATAAGATATAACATAATAGGGTCTACTACAAAATCACCTAGTTCCATTTTTCACCACCAGGGGGCGCACTATATTGTATACAAACATCCATAATCAACATGAAATTTCAAGACCCCTATCACTGATCGCCTTGGATTTCCAAGACCTTTTAAATAAGGTGTCACATGGTGGTGCCAACTGCAAAATCCTTTAGTTCCACTTCCACCACCAGGGGGCGCAGTGTGTTCTGTACGAACATCACCAACGATCAGGAAATACCAAGACCTTTAAAATAAGATGTAACATGATAGGGTCTACAGCAAAATCACCTAGTTCCATTTTTCACCACCAGGGGTCACACTATATTGTATACGAACATCCCCAATCGACATGAAATTTCAAGACCTTTGAAATGAGGTGCTACATGTGTGGGTCTAGAACGGATTTACCTCTCAAACTAATTTCCCCCCTCCAAATCTACTTTCCCCCCCTTTAAAATCGAAAATTCCAAATTCGCAGAAAGTGATTTTTTAGTATTCGACTCTAGTCCCCATATGTACACTTTCCACACCGTGAAGTAATTTGGAGCTTTAAGGGGGGGGGGGGACTGTTCGACTTTTTTTTAATTTTCTCTTTTCATTGCACAACTACAGACCAAGACCTTTTTTTAGACACCTCAACCAAATTTTTACACCAAGGAGTTCTTTCAATATAGTGGAGACAGACAAAAACATGTTTCAAATTAATATATAGATTTTTTTTTCAAATAATTGATTTACACCAAACGCAAGAAAATCTTGAAAAATTCTTGAAAAAATTGAATGTAAAGTTGATTGTGCACGCGTAACTTTCCTCAAACTCAACAAATTTAAGCAGTTAATAGCTCAAAAGAAAGAGCTTGATCCACTGAGTGTCCTTAGACTTGTGTCAACAGCCCACGTTAATTAGAACTCTAGTTATAGAGGTTTGAGTGAAGGAAAATCTTGAAAAAATTGAATGTAAAGTTGATTCTGCACGCATAACTTTCCTCAAACTCAACGAATTTAAGCAGTTAATAGCTCAAAAGAAAGAGCTTGATCCACTGAGTGTTCTTAGACTTGTGTCAACAGCCTACATTAATTAGAATTCTAGTTATGAAGGTTTGAGTGAAGGAAAATCTTGAAAAAATTGAATGTAAAGTTGATTGTGCACGCATAACTTTTCTCAGACTCAACGAATTTAAGCAGTTAATAGCTCAAAAGAAAGAACTTGATCCACTGAGTGTTCTGAGAGTGAAACGATCAAGATCCATTCATTAGAAGAGGAGCTATGACAATTCGAATTGTTTGAGTGAATGTGTCCCATAAGAAATGTACAGCGAAGAATCGCGTTTGAGTATAACTTGAGTAAGGTGGAAGTTGAGTAAATTTCAATGATTGATGACATATCTGTGCCTAAATTAAAGGTGGAAATTAAGAAATTTGGTTGGTGGCCACTGGCCACTAGCCTTCATTTTTTTAGTGGCCACTTTTAAAAAGTTAGTGGCCACTAGTTAGTGGCCACTGGCCACTCGCTGATAAAAGTAAAAGTAAAATAAAATTTTCTTTTCTTTAATTTTTTCAATGTTCAGTCTCGACAAATCATTAAGAAAATAATTAAGGTAGTCAACTTTTTTGAAACTCATCCACAATAATGCATTTCTGATAAATTTTAATAAATGAAATAGGAATAGATTTACATAATTTATACTATGAATGTAAGAAAATACTATTCAATACAAAATTCATATGTTTAAAATGCTCTTTTGGTTATATTATTTTATAACAGAAAAATTCTGATTATATTGCCCCTTCACTATCCTGAATGGTGTCGATTTTCTACTTTTTCCAAAAAAAAAAAAAATCTTTGATTTATGAAAATATATTAGTATATGTAAATAAAAAAAATATTTTTTTAATAATACTTTTTTATTTTGCAAGTTTCTTTTTCCTTTTTTTTTTTTCATGTTACAAATGAATTATAAATTAATTTTTCCTTAATAATAATGAATTTTGCAATTATAATCCCCCTCTCTAACTATACTGCCATGTTAAAAATTTACATAAAATGCGATCACAGCGCTACCTGCTGGGCTATTGATCCCCAAATCTAATCAGCACAATGCCCCGCCAGGGTCCAACTATATACCAAGTTTGGTTGAATTTCATTCATTGGTTCGTGAGATACGGTGAAAACACTAAACCACAGACACACACACACACACAGACAGACATTTTTTAAAAACTATCAATTCGTGTTCAGGACACCCCAAAACGTGTAGATCCGTCAAAAAACGGAGGTCGAAAATTTTCGCGAATCCAATACTTTCTCTATATTACATATAGAAGAAAGTAAAAAGTTCATATGCAATAACAAATATTAAATAATATGTTAAAATATTCAATAAATTATGCATTCTTCTGATTAAGAACTAAACATATACATACATATACACATTTTTTTTTTTTTTTTTAATAGTAACAGAAAACGCATTTACCTTTTTCCGAAAAAAGATGTTATTTTTACAGAATTATCTGTAGCTCCACGTTTACTACCACTACGGTTGCTTTGTGATTCAGGATTTTCTTTAAATCTCTTCATATTAAAGCAATAAATCCAAAATTTATATTACTATATAAAGCTTGTTTTAAAGATTGAAATTTCGAGAAACCACGCGTATGACTGAATGCGATACGGCCGTTGGGAATGGATAGAAATGCCAAGTTTGAAAAGAAAGTGGTATAAAATAACAAAGAAAATGCGTTGAATGACGTTTTTAATTTTTCTGCGAACGTAATACAATCGGAGTTTCAGCCGATTGATTATCTCACGAGCTTCCTTTTCGTCTCTGTCTCCCGAAAGTCGGCCGAAACTCTCATTTTGACATTTTTTAAAAATCAAAATCTAATACTTTTATAGAAAAATGGAAAAAAGCCATACGTTTTTTTAGTATATGAATAAGACTACCTGCCAATTTCCAGTGTTTACTGTTAAAATTGACTTCCGAAAATGTCTGTAAGTGGCGATGTTAGATTTGAGAAAGCCTGAATTCGAGGCGCACGGCGCGTTTATTGCGAAAACGCCGCCGCGCGATCCAAGTTTGCATTGGAATGGGGTAGAGACCCATTCTTCCCATTCTTCTATAAAGAATGGGTAGAAGAATTTTAAGTGTTTACTATTAAAATTGACTTCCGAAATATGTTTGCAAGTGGCGAGGTTAGATTTTAGAACAGCCTGAATTCTTTGCGCGGCGCGTTTACCGCGAAAAAGCCGCCGCGCGATCCAAGTTTGCCGTGGGTGGAATGGGGTATATTTTATAAAGAATGGGTAGAAGAGAAGTGGCCACTGCAGTGGCGACCAAAGGCAATTTCTTTAGTCGCCACTTTTAAAAATCTAGTCGCCATGTGGCGAGTGGCGACCGCTAATTTCCAGCTTTAGCCTAAATACCTTTCATTTAAAAAAAAAATGAAGGAAATCGGCCGGAAATAACGGTCAGACGGACTGACTTTAGTTTTCATAAATTTTTTTAATATATAAGATAAAGTGCTTTATAGTCACCCACACAAGCCTCAATGTCGGTGAATTAGAGCAGCGGTCACCAACCTTTTTTATTTCACAGACCTAGTGGCAGAAAGTTTTGTAGCTGTCTGCGATCTATCTGCAAAATTTGCATATATGTAATCAGGGGTGAAAATGGCTTACACTCAAAAAACCTGAAAGCTGATAGCGGCAATCTTGAAGAGGGGGGGGGGGAGCTTAACAACAGTGGTGATCTGGTGCAACAGAACAATATAGTATAAACAATTATAAAATAATAAGTTGAACTCATTCAATTAAATATTTTATAGCATTGTTTGACACATTATAAATAATAAAAGTTTTAGTTTGAGTTTGTTTTGATACAGAAATTTTTATAAGTGAATTTTGAAGTGGAGGAGAAGTTTTGGAGCAGTTTTAAATGAAATTAGCACTTTTCTACATTCGCGTAGAATCTCAGTAACAGGTAACAGGAGAAAAAAATACACACATAACACTGCCTATCAAGGGAGATGTAGGCTTCCTAGGTCGCTGTTATTAAGAACTGTTTTGTGTGTTCCTACCAAGGCACCTATAGGTGGCTCTCTAGAGTTTTTATCAGACAGCATCTAAAGCTGCCTTCAAACTCTGGCAACGATGCAGAGCTTCAAAAGTCATAAATTATCCATTGTCCGAAAGTGACCCTTGAAATTTTGCACACATTTACAATGAAGGACATTACTTTTTATTGCTCTTTTACAAAAGAGACCAGTTCTCATGCAATATCGCACTAGGAGGTAAGGGGCAAAATTAACGGTCGCCACCGGCCACATGGCGACTAAATAAAAAAAGATGATTAAAAATTATACATCGATCGTCACTAAAGTCGCCACTTTTGTGATTATTAAAAGTTTTTAAAAATCAAGCAACCATTGGCAATCGAAGCCTTGTGATTCCCAATCTTTCTCCATCCATGGCATAAATGTCAATGTTCATTTTAAACTTGCTTTATTATATTCTACAACCTATAAAGAAGTAGAATTGTTTAATATCTCTCACTCATATAATTTTTTGGACCCCCCCCCCCTTTCCCTCCACCTCCACCTTACGATTGGTGATCACACAGCTTACAGAAAGCTTTATAATTTCTAATCTTTCTCCATTTGCTGCATAAATATAAAATATCTATTTTAAACTTGGTTTTTCGATTCTAGAATCTATAAAGAAGTAGAATTGTTTAATATATTTTACTCAATTTTTGTTATCCCCCCCCCCCCCCTTCCCTCCTCCGCTAAGGATTGGCAATCCCATACTCCACTGATGCCTTATGATTTCCAATCTTTCTCTATCCATAACATAAATGTAAATATTCATTTTAAATTTGCTTAACTGGATTCTAGAACCTATAAAGGGGAAGAATTACTCTCATTCATGCATTTTTTTTTTACTCCTCTCCCTCTCCATTTTCAACTAGCAGTCAAAGATCAGATGTCCTGCAAAGCACAATCTTTTTTCCATTATAATTTTCTCCATGGTATTTAGTGTATATTAATATTTACCCCATTTAAGCTATTTGGCAAATGTGTGCATCAAAATTTGATTTGGCTTAAATGTCTATTTTTCAAAAATTTTCGCTGATTAAATTTTGTTAAACATTCATGTAATAGTGGTTTATTTTCAGCGCTAGTCTGTATGAATTGCAGGATAATAAATATAAGAATGTTACTGTCTCCCCCCCCCCTTCTCCATTTGTGTTTCAAAGTAAGGATTATGTTAAAAGTTTTGATAAAAAATAATTATAAGATAAAAAAAAAAATTATATACCATATATTTAAATTTTCTGATGAGTCATTAATAAAATACGTGAGGCTAAAAAATAAGATTTAAGCACGCAGAATCAGTTCAGTGAAAGAATAATAATAGTGAAAAAAAAGTTGGTTTTAAAAATAAAATATTACTCCTTTTAGAACAACATATATTAGCATCGTACATTAGCACTTATCAATGTGTATAAAATTTTAAAATTGATAATGACGTCCATTTTTGTGAAATGCATAATTTAACTTTTTATAATTTTTTCACATTTACGTTGAGTTAAATGTATTTATTTTTATGTCGAAAGAAAATGAACTCGTAATTTTTTTTTCGGCAACAATTAAATTATATCTAATTTTTTAATGGCTATTTCATTGCTATTAAGAGCTTATTATTTTCATATTTTTATTAATTAAAAGAAAACTATTTGAAAATCTGACTTCGAAGTATTGTGTTGTCACCGGGTTCTGAGTTACTGTGAAAGTTTCAAATGTTTAGCTAGTAGGGAAATTAGTTAAAAATAGATTGCAAGATTTGTACCGGACAAACAAACAAGAATCGAAGTTAATAAAAACATGGTAATAAAAAGTAAAAATGTGAGAAATGTGAATTTTTTCGAAATATGAGATGTAAATTTTCTTTTAGATTAAAAAATCAATTACGAATTAGAAGGATTTGCAGATTATAAATCTGCAGATTAGAGGGAGTTGACTGTACTGTATGTGACTATAAGGAAAATAAAGTTTTTATGACATTTTGTAATACAGTAAATAGTAATTATTGTATACTGGTTCTTTTAATTAACTGGATTACGTTAAGAGCTGTTTTATCAGAAAGTATAAGCAAGTGATCCAAATTATTATTTATTACCAGTTAAAGAAATAAAATTGTCTAAATTATAAAACTTTATACTATTTAAATTAAAAATAGATTTTTTTTACTGGATTTTGAGTATTCTGGAATGTGATCATCAGATACAGAGGCTCATTAGCTCATTTTGTTAAAAAACTCTTAATTATTAACTAAATATGTTATTAAATTTGTATACGTATATTTAAAGTTACTAAAGTTGTTTATAAGATCAATGCATCCATTGTATCTTACAAATCTGCAATTTATAGTATACATTTTTAAGAAAAACAGTTTCTTCCATTTCTTCCACTTGGAAGAAACCTATTTCTTCCAGCCAGTTTTTTCCACCTTGGAAGAAACTTGCCAACCCTGAATGGAGGGAAATTAGTATCTAGTCCTATTGGAAAAATTTGGGAGGAGAAAGAACCATCCTTTTTTTTTCCCTTTTGTGTGTGTGTGTGTGTTGGGGTGGGTGCTAAAATGAGTTGGTCTTTCAGTAGACGTGGACTTAGAGAAGTTTCACTAGTTAACTTCTATTTCCTATCTGGGAATTGTACTGTCCAATATGTGCAATGTTTATAAATATAAAAACATGTAATATAGATATAAAAATGTAAATATTAAACACTCTTAAAGTGATTAAGATGACTGATGATAGTTTTTAAACCTCTGTTACGGTATGAACATAATTGATCTAATGTTTTGACCCGAGTTTTAAAACTAATTTGCCCTGTGGCGTCATAAATTATAAATTTTTCATTTAAAAGTAACTCACGAGTAGTTTAATAATTATTATGTTTTTTTGTAAAGAGTGTTTATTCAGATTGGCAATGGTTATATATTTAATTATTGAATTTTGTGTTCGTTAAAAAAAAAGATAAGAGGCTGGAGTTTGAATAAAAGGTTGATGTTGATTTGGTAAGTTTATTTATAAGTAGTAAGATTATGTTTAATAGTGGTTTGTCTGTATCCCACTTTTGTTGACATTAGAACGCAACAGCCCTATGAATAAGAATATTGTTATATTGAAATTTTATATTTCCGACTGAGTGAAAATAATGCCTGGACCGAGAGTCGAACCCCGAATCCTTGACTTACAAGGTCAAGGCTCTACCAATTGAGCTTGTAAGTCAAGGATCCAGGGTTCGACTCTCAGTCCAGGCATTATTTTCACTCAGTCGGAAAAATAAAATTTCAATAAAATATGATTTTCTTCCCAATAAGTTGATTGTGTGATTTTAATAAATATTGTAAAATATCAATTCAAAACTGAAGCTTATGCTTAAGTGTTATTATATATTGTAGGTTTTATTGATTCATTAATATAATACAGTAATTTAATTATTTTTTAATTTAACAAGAACCTAATTATTTTAATTTTTTCTTACGATAATTGATAATGTATTAAAAATAACTTTCTTTGATTAGCATTACTTCAAATAATATGTTACAGTACTTGCATTTGATATAAATCCAAAATAATTCATATAATGAGACTATGAAACTGCAACAGTGTACTATTTGCTTAAGAACCTAACATATGAAATAATAAAACAATTAAAATGCTCTATATATACAATATTTCTATTCTTTCCGAAACTACATCCTCATCGTATTACAATTTTCTCTTTTATCATAGATTGAAGCAATTAAAAAATCCTGAATATATATTCTCTTCACAAAATAAAAATTCTTCAAATTATAAACTTAATTATAAACGATTAGAATGATAAATGAAAAAGAATACCAGAATAATTGAAGACTGTTGCACCTCAGTAATGAAACCATGAACATTATCACATTATCGAACACAATGTACATAATGTTTATTTTCGATTTCGGTCAGAGTTGAGATGAGAAAACAATTATCGGTAGCATTCCGTTTTTTTTTTTTTTTTTTTTTTTTTGTTGTTTTTTTTTAAGTTCCATTTTGCCAAGCTATTCCGACAAAAAGAAACTCTTTAAAATCTAATTATTTTTTGATTTAAATTTTCACAAATAGAGCAGAGAGCACCGCAATGTCATATCTTTAAAATAACAATGGAGCTTTATTATCTTTTCTCGCAAATTTGAGCAATTACTATTGATGAACTACCGTGTAAGTAAATGTTTTTCATTTTCCTTTTTGATTATTTTAACTATGATTTTAATTAAAGCCAATGATGATGTGTTGGCCACCATACACTCTAGGCCACGATAGATCGATCAACTTTTTTTCAATGTTGTGTACATCTCAACTTTAATTATTTATATAGAATTAAAACAACAAAATAATATTGATGCAGATACTGTTGTCGAGGTTACGTTTTGCACGCCGTGAATTCAACATGTTCAAAAAAATAAATTTCGCTTAGTTCGTTAAATTATACTTAAAAGTGTAGTTTTAGCTCACATCATCAATCAACGCGTATTTAGTTCTCTTTCAGTTTATTAGTTTATTTTTAATCACCCACACCTCAAAGTATAATTATGAAATTGTTAAAACCAAACTGGGTCTCTCATGATGGTAATTTTCTTTAAAAATATGCTTTTAATTCTTTTAATTTCCAATAAAATTCTAAGTTAATTCAATTTTATAAAGATTTTTCAACGATTAGATTTTTGTTATAATTTTTATTGCATATACAAGTTTGTTGTGTAATTTTAAATGCAGTTTTTTTAGCCGGTAATATCGCTGTCAGTTTAGCATCCATTTAGTTTTTAGAAACTATGTATCGATTTTTTCTTTCAGTATTAATGTTTATTTAAATTGATTGTAGCATTTACGATAAGGTGCAATTTAATACAAATAATAGGATTAAAGTAAATTTTGTTAAATAATTATTTGTGAATAATATTGGTTTTTTTTTTTTTTTTTTTTTTTTTTTTTAATCAGTTGCTTATTAAAGTTAACTATTTCAAAGCAAGGATCTGGGAATTTGAGTTTTTTTTTTTTTACTTAAATTATTTTAGAAACATTGTACTCTTTTTAATATTCTTGATTGTAATGTTAAAATTATGTTTAGTGAATATAAAATCATGTATAAGAAAGAAAAAAAAAAGCAATTTCTGTACTGTGATGCAATTTCTATACAGAGGTGCAGAAAGTGTTCAGATCTCTGAATTTTTTCCAGGGCACATTCTGAATCTGAATTTCCCTCATCAGGACATACTGTTATGTTATAGGATATGCCCTTAACCGTTTCATCCTATTGTATGGTACCCTGTCAAAACTGGCGATGACGCGTTGTGCCTGGCAAACCCATTCGCCTAGTCACGTGAATTTGCTTCTCTTGTTTCTTCTAGTGCAACCCATCAGCGCTTTCATCCCATTAGATTAGTTGCATAGCGGGAGCATTAAAATAAGTATGGCTTTAGCTGATTGGTTTAGCTTTTGTAACAGAGCCAATTTTAATTTAAATTCAAAATATTCCTTTTACGTGAGGATCTTCAATTGTTAAAGATGATTTTTATCTTCTCTTCTACTTTTTTAAAAGCCACCATAGTATCTGTAAGTAAGATTAATTCTAGATTTTACTGTTTTTAAATGATTTTTTAAAGTTTAAAGCAAAAATTTTTCAGTGTATTTTTATATTTTTTAACAAATTTACAAAGAAAAAAAAGGGTAGGGCATGATAGTCATTGTTTCAGTATAGATTTTTTCATGCACCGTGATTTAATTAGGTGCATTCAGTGATTATTTATTTATTTATAATGCTTGCATAGTGCTTTGGTGCTTGCGTCTAGCATCGGAATACTGACCATTACAGTACATATTTCATGCGCCTCAAAATAAGGGTGTCCAGTGATGGTTTTTCTTTGGTTTTAATGCTTGCTAAGCAAGCATACAGCAGAAAACATAGTGACCGCGACTCCATCAATTTTCATGCTTTTACTGATTTATGCTCCATGATTTAGAGGTGTCCAGTGATGTTTTTTTTTTCTTGTTTTAATGCTCGCAAAGCGAGTGAACAGAAGAAAACATAGTGACCGCGGCTCCATCAATTTTCATGCTTTTGCTGCTGTATGCCATCAAGAACACAACAGCATGCATACTGGCTGCTGCTTATACAAATTTTCATGCATCACTAATTAGGGGTATCCAGTAATGTTTTTTTTTTTTTGGTTTTAATGCTTGCGAAGTGAGCAAACAGCAGAAAACATAGTGACCACGACTCCATCAATTTTCATGCTTTTACTGATTCATGCTCCACGAATTAGGGGTGTCCAGTGATGTTTTTCTTTTTGTTTTAATGCTCGTGAAGCGAGCAAACAGCAGAAAAAAAAAAATGGTGACCGCGGCTCCATCAATTTTCATGCTTTTTCTGATTCATGCCCTACGAATTAGGGGTGTCCAGTGATGTTTTTATTTTTGTTTTTTAATGCGAGCAAATAACAGCAATTAAACTGACTCTGGCAGTTCAAAAGGATACCGACCTCTGCAATGTATACAGAATGAAAAAAAAAAAGTCTAAATTTAAATATTTTTATTTTAATAATATATATTTTAGTACTATTTTTATTATATTGAATGCGACTTTTGTTGGTGTGATCCACGTCAGCTCATTGGTGTGATTTACATTTTAAAATGGTATTTGTTGATGTATTTAAAATTCCATTAATAATCAAACTTTTTCAATTTCATTTGCACGGAAAAACGATCCTTAAGAACGTTAACAGTCACCATCTTGGAAAGTAAATCGCACCTCCGAGCCGGCGGGGATCGGGCCAACAAAAGTCGCCAAAAAGTTCAAGGGGGTACAATACTGCTCAATAGGATTTCACCGCACTGGTTTAACAACACAGGTCTACCCAAACTTTTTTGACTGAGTCCTGTTTTTGGAAAATTGTGCAAAATCTACGGGTAATTTTCTGAATGAAAATTTAGTGTGAAACTTTTCGGAGGTCCCTTGTTTTGTGAAATTGTGAAAAATGTAGTTTCACAAAATAAAATTACAATTAAAATAAGATTTCATTTTAGACAATTATGGCTCCCTTTTATAGAGCTAAGCTCACCAGCTCACACATGTGCATAGAAACTTTTTATAAATTAGAAACTGAATATCAGCTTTTCACGAAAATACAGCAAAGCACATCCGATTAATCAGGCAGTCTGTTCACTCCATTGGAAAATTAGTTTTTGAAATGAAAAAGATTTATCAAAGGTCTGTTTTTAAGAGGAAAAAAAAAATATGAAGGGTCCTTTTGGAGATATAAAATTTTGTAAAGGCTCCTTTAACAGACCCAGGTTTACCTCTGAACAAACAGTGGTTTATATTTGAAACAATACCTTTCATAAAGCTCTTGGACATTGGTCGAAGTACTGTAGTGGACAAAATTGTGGAAACCTTTTGAAAAAAGTTGATTTTTAGTGGTTTGATGTCTAATAACACCACTTTTTTTTGTACCAATACTATAAAATTATGTATCATTGGAAAGGTAATTTAATCAAGATTGTAAAGCAATAATAATCAAGAATAGTTTTTTAATAGAACAGCATTTATAAAGAAGAAAGGGATATACATAGAAAAAATGAGATACACAAAAATTTTCACCATACCAGTTAATACTTACTTGGGTAACCTTTAGCCTTAATTATGGCCTTACAGTGCTTTCCCATGTAGTGAACCAGCTTCTTTAGTTCTGCAGCTGTTATAACATGAAACCAAGATTAAATTATTGCTTCTGTTAATTGGATTTTATTGCTGGGTTGCTTTTGTCTAACAAGCTTCATTAGCCGGCTTCATAGATTTTCGATTGGGTTAAGGTCTGGACTATTCCTAGTCCATTCAAGCAGTTGAATATGATTATCTTGAAACCACTTCTTTCACGCGCCAACAACATGACATGGAGCTGAATCCTGTTGAAATATAAATGCTTCATTATCTTGGAAAAGATCACTTGAAGAAGGCAGCAGCTTGGGCCCAAGTATTTCATTTATGGATCTTTGGGCATTTATATTCTCACCGATCACGCCAATTCTGCCCACAACTCTTGATGTCATACAAACCCAAATCATAATACTAACTGGGTATTTCACAGTAGGTGTAATGCACTCAGGATGGACATCTTCTGCAATTCTTCTCCGTACATATTTTATGCCATCACTACAAGACAGGGAGATTTTGGTCTCATCACTCCAAATTACGCAGTCCCATTGTTCCGTTGTCCAGTTAACATGAGCATTAGCCCAGTTTAATCTTTACAAACTTTGTTTCAGAGACAAAAATGGTTTTTTTCGTGGAATTCTTGCGTTTAGACCAAATTTATGCAGTCTGACCAAATTCATGCATTCGAACAGTCCTTGCACTTACCATCACACTGCATTGCGACATTTGCCCTTGTATACACCAAGATGATTTTTTTCTGTCATCTAGGCACAGTCTTTTAATTCTTCGATCATCATTTGCTGTTGTGCATCTTTTTCTGCCTATACCAGTCTGGTTTTCTAATGACTGGGTCTCCTTGTACCTCTTGAAAAATTTAGAATTGCCACCTTTGGTTAAGTTTCCCCCAATATTTCTTCTAATTTCTTCATAACTGCAGCCTTGTTCACTTAATGTTACTATTTTACATCGCTTCCTAGGTGACCAGTCAACTCTTTGTGCCATTTCTTTAATTTTATATTGATTTTTTTTTTTTTATTACGTTTCACAAGCTCACTAGTAAATCTAAAAGCACAAAACAAAAACCAACTTGATAGCAACTTAATACACACTGATAAATGTCCTGTGACCTATTGGCTCATTACCAAAACATCGCCAGAACACGATGACATCTGATTGGCCCTGTTAACACTCACGCTCATTGGTTACATTCAAATGAAGGACAGCTACTTCCTATAAACGTAAGCAAGCTGTGCTTCTTTTTTCTGGTTATTTAGCTATAACTTTTGATATAATACAATAACTGAACAAATGTTATTGCTTTACAATCTTGATTAAATTACCTTTCCAATGATGTATAATTTTATAGGATTGGTACAAAAAAAAGTGGTGTTATTGATGATGAAAATGAACTTTTTCAAAAGGTTTCCACAATTTTGTCCACTACTGTACTTTCTGGGCGGTACTTTTCTCAGCAACCTTTAGTGTCGTCAGCTAATGCACCTATTTTAATATTTTTCTTTTTGCAACATTTTGACTGTTTTAATTTTCTCTAAAGTTTAACCCCCCCCCTCCCCTTCATCTCCAATCTTCCAAAATTAAAGGTTTTAAGTCAAATATAATGAATTATATGCGGTCTATTATAACATACTTTAAATAGTTGCATGTCTTTTTTCTACCTGAAAGAATTGTTGTGAGTTCTTGCGTTTTATAGTGTTTTCAAAGTTTTATACTTATTACTTTCCGGAAAGTCGCAATTGTTTTCGGTATGAACGTGTGAAGTATACACTAACGGTACCTTCACATTCAATGATTTATACATCAGAAATTGCCATTAAACTTAAGCCAATGTAGATGTAAAATCTACATTAACAAGAATCGACATCAGCTTTAATCAGTTTAGCATTATAGACGTTAAATTGATGTTTCTCAATGAATTGGTACATCACCCAGTCTTTGTGGATAGTAACAATTTAATTTTTTTTCTTTTGAAAATGTTCATTTGTAGTTTAAAAATATAGTTTTACTGTCTTTCTCTCTCTTTTTCTTTCTTTTTAATTAAATTTATGTTGTCTATAAATAAGCTTTAAGTGTCTATAAATAAACTTTTTTTTTTTCTTTTGGTCTATGTTTCTGTATGCTTTACTGTTTGTTAAAAAGCTTGGCTAAATCAATGCAGGGTTGGGTTTCTTCCGGAAGAAACTAGTTTCTTCCAGGACAGTGGAAGAAACTGAAAAAAACCGGAAGAAATGGAAGAAACTAACCAGAAGACAAACCAGATGTTCAAAATTAAAATTTATGAACTACATAAACTCAAAGCATAAATATAATGTCAAATCTAAACTATAATCCAATTAATATTAAAAATATTTTTAGAAAAATAAGTTATTTGAGAACAAACACTAAATATATACAGGCGGCGGGTTTTTACTTTTTAATGCTAATATTTTTAGAAGTTTTTGCATAGATACTATCTTGTATTATTATGCGTTCAAACAGTACAAGTGATAATAATTATGGAATTTTTAGCCGTAATATTTGCTTTTTTTTTTTTTGTTAAGGATACAATTTTTTGTATGAACTCAAAGCTGGTACCCAATGAACTGTATCAATAAGTAAGATAATTACTTTTAAACTTTCCTGCAAGTTATCTAAGATTTAAAAAAAAAAAAAAAAAAAATCCATAGTTTGTATTTATTTTAAGTTGAAAAAAAAAGTGCAGTATTGAACTACTAAAAAACTTTTCATTTGTTTTACGGTCAACTCCCTCTAACTCTTAAAAGTTTTGTCTACAGGTTGTGTGGATTATAGGAATTTGCAGATTAGAGATCATTGCCTTTGTTTACAGTTTTCTTTTGCAGATACAAAGTCAGTTATTATTAACTAGCCGCCTTCGGCGACCAGCTGGTTCGCGATCCCTGAAAAATCCGACTTTACGAAATTCCCGCTCGGTGGCGCCTGCGGCGCCTTTTTCCCGTATCAGGTCTAATAACAGCTTATTGATATATCGTGAAAATAGCTTATCTAAATCGCAGTAAACTCCCGTGCGATAGCGCCTTCGGCGCTGATATTTCAAATTTGTTGTCCTAAAAATCTTTTTCATATCATTTTTCAAAGTTTAAAAACGTTTATATTGCCTATTAATTATGAGGAGAGCTTATTTTCGTTTTAAATGAATAGCGTTTAGTGCTATATATCAGTTAAGTTCAATTTGAAAATATAAACAATACAATGTATTGTTTAGTATAATATTTAAATATAAGTTTTATTAAAATAACTTTACTTAAAGATATAACTTACCTTTATCCTTTATTCAAGCAAATAACTTATCTTTTTCTATTTTTAAATACATTTGATATTATACTTCTTTATTTAATTCATATAGGATAAAATTATAATCTTTGTTTACATTCTTTGAACACATCGTTCAGGCCAGTTGAATTCCAATATGGCGATACTTACTTTTGCGGCCCATAGATGGCGTACGTATTCAGCGTCGTCCGTTGTCACGGTAACGGATTACGTACGATGGGCGTGTTTTTGGATCGCCTGGAAGGGAGAAATGTGTAGCCTGGTGATTGGCTGTTCTGGAATCCGGTGATAGATGTATATAAGGATGTCTTACATAGGTTTATTCTCTCTTGCTTATAATTTTCGTTTGTAATTACGATGATTTGAAAAATTTAAATACGTTTTCAACTTTTTTTTTAGTTTGCCTCAAAGTATGAGGGCATGTTTCTGTTTAATTAAGTTGCAGTATATATATTAATGTTATTTGAAGGCCAGCATCCTTTTGTGCTAATGCTGAGCAATGAAAGCATTAATTCTACTTATAAGCAGTTAGTTTGGATAAATAGTTTTTCCCTCATGGCAAGTTTTTCTAACTATCACTAGCAAAGTCTATATCTTCTGTTAAGTTTTAAATTTCTTGTTAAGTTTTGAAATTTCTTGTTAAGTTTTTAATAAATATTGTTATGGATGTTAAACTCTGTTTTATTTAAACTGCACACTATGCCTTGTTACATAAAAGTATGAGCCAAATATTTCACTGCAATCTCTGCATACTTTTTTAACATGTTAAGACAGTTAACATAGTCTTCATGAGAACATAGGTTATGGGCATGTCATTTGGCCTTACCTTGTTTACAGTTTAAATGTGCAGCATATTTTTACAATGGCTATGAGTTTAACTCCTTCTATTGAAAAATTAAATGCTAGTAATTATATTACTTGGCAGAAAGATATTCGTTTTATTCTTATAAGAGATAACTGCTGGGAATTGGTTGCTAAAAGAGAAACTTTGCCAGAGGATGATGGAAAACCGGAAACTACTAAGCTTATTACAGATTTTAAGCATAGGTCAAGACTTGCACTGTCTACTATATATTTGCATATATCTCCTGAAGTTCGATGTATTATAGAAAATTGTAATGACCCGGTTGAAGCATGGGAGGCTTTAAAGAAAAATTTTTTGTCAGATTCACGTGCAAGACATATTCAATTATTTACGGAATTTGTAAAATGTGACATGCTACAAAATGAGTCTGTAACAGCGTATGTGAATAGATTGAGTCGTACAATTGAGTTGTTAAGAGAAATGGGTCGTCCAATGGAAGATATATATTGTTGCTATCAGCTTCTACGACATCTCCCGAAGAAGTTTAATTCTGTGGTTCAAGATATGATGCGATGGAAGTCAGATGAGTTCAAGTTCACTACTTTGGTGTCCGAATTAACGTCTGAGGAAATCCGTTTGCAGTTACAGAAAGATGATGAGCAGCTGGTAGAAGTTCAAAATATTCAATATAAAGGTAAACAAAAGTTTTATAAACCTTTATTATGTTTCAATTGTAATAAACCAGGTCACTTTAAGAAAGACTGTTTAAATAAGAACTTTAATGCAAATTTTAATAGAAATTCTAATGTTAAATCAAATGTAAAATCTAAAAATGTTAAATCCCAAAGGAAGATTGCTTGCTCTGTCAATTCGGTCAATGAACCTTCATATTATATTGCACAGGTTAATTTTAGTGATGTTGGTGGCGATAATCTTTGGATTTTTGATACGGCCGCGAGTCATCACTGTTGTCGCAATAAAAACCTGTTTTCTGAATATTGTCCTGTAGAAGGTGAAAATTTGAAGGTGGCCATTGATGGAGTAAGTTTTCCGATTGTTGGGAAAGGTGTAGTTAAATTGAAATTTGGTAATAATGATGTATATCTTAAAGATGTTTTGTTTTCCCCTGAATTGAGGAAAAATTTGATTTCTGGTGCAAAATTGGACTTTAATGGTGCCAAGTTCACTGGAGGTGGTGGTAGAGTAAATGTTTTCGACAAGTTTGATAAACCTCTTTTTTATGCCAAACTTAAAAATGGTCTTTACTATGCCTATGCCAAGTGTTTAAAAGCGAATGGGGGGCTAGCTGATGAACCTGTTGTAGCTAATTTAACTGACTTAGAGAACTGGCATTCTCGTTTCGCTCATATTAGTCCGGAACTTATAGTCAAAACTAGTAAGCACAATGGTGTGAAAGGGCTTCCTAAGCTTAAATTTAAAAAGTTTTCGTGTGAACCTTGTCGAGTAAGTAAACAAAATCGTGTTTCTTTTAAGTCGGTTGATTCTGTTCATGGCATTAAATCACCCTTGGAGAAAGTGTACATGGACGTTTGGGGTCCAATTCCAATTTTGGGAAAAAGGGGGGAAAAATTTTTTCTTTCGATAATTGATGGTTTTTCACGTAAAGTGACTTTATACCCAATGAAGGATAAGTCACAGGTGTTTAGTATTTTTGAAAGGCACATTGCCAGAGCTGAGCTTAGTCTTGGAAAGAAGTTGAAAACTATTAGGACAGATAATGGTTCTGAGTTTGAGAACGAGAGCTTCCGTGACTTTTGCAATAAAAGGGGGGTTGCTCACGAGCTAACAAACACCTATACACCAGAAGAAAATGGTGTTTGTGAGAGGCTCAATCAAACAGTTCTAAATTGTACTCGTGCTATTCTGTCCGATAGTGGACTTCCTTTTTCTTTTTGGCCAGAGGCTGTGCTTTATTTTAGTTACACTTGGAATCGTGTGATTCATAAAAACCAGGAAAAAACTCCTCTTGAACTTTATACTGGAAGAAAACCTTCGGTTAGACACCTGAAGCCTTTTGGTTTAGTAGTGTATGTCGGAGTTCCTAAACAGAGACGCGACCACAAACTTATGTCAAAGGCAAAAAAGGGAGTAATCGTCGGTTACGCTCTTCGTACAAAAGGATATAGAGTCTGGATAGAAAGTGAGGATAGGATCGTAGAGACTGTAAATTTAACTTTCTCCGATCGTATTTTTAATCAGCGCAGTGGGGCGGTGATGGGCCCTTCGTTGGAAGAGTTGGGTCAGTCTCCGAATAGTCCGGTTGATTGTGGTGGTTCCGATCCCGTAGACATTGTGTTTGGAGGGGGGCCTGATGATTCCGACGGGGAGTCTATCACTGAACTACCTGATACTAATGACTCTTGTTCTAAAATTGTTTGGAGGAGAAAGCCAGTACCGAGACCTCATGGTGATAGGACAGATATATATTATTACCCTAACGATAAAACTACTAGATTGAGATCTTTAAATGAGGTTAAGAGTTATTGTGAACGTAATAATATTGTTTTCGAACCTACCTTGTTTGATTTCTCTGGTAGTAATAAATTTGAAGGGGTGGTTAATTCAAATGATCCTGTTTCTAACCATGTTAAAAAGGAAACCTGACTAGAACTTTCTGTACCTAGAACTTATAAACAAGCTATGAAGTCACCTCAAAATTCTGAATGGGTTAAAGCTATGGATGAGGAAATTTCAAATATGAGTCAGCGTAAAGTATGGCATTTAGTCCCTTTACCTGATGGGAAATCTTTACTAGGTAACAGATGGGTTTATACCATTAAAAAGGATGAGAGTGGGAATATAGCTAGGTTTAAAGCTAGGCTCGTCGCTCAGGGGTACTACCAAATTCGGGGGGATACCTACGACGAAACATTCTCTCCAGTGGTAAATTTTTCTGTTATTCGTTTTTTCTTTTCCCTTTTAGTTTCCTGTCTTAAGTGGCAAAACATTCAGTGTGACATTAAATGTGCATATTTATACGCTCCTCTTAAAGAAGAGATTTATATGTCACAACCGCTTGGTTATATTGTTCCTGGTGAGGAAAATTTAGTTTGCAAATTAGACCGTGCTCTGTATGGTTTACATCAGAGTGGTCGTTTGTGGTTTTTCGAATTAAATAAGGTTCTTTTAAGTTTAGGTTTTCTTAAGTTTAACTGGTGTAATTGTTCATATTATTTTGAGGACTTTATAGTTTTATTAGTCTATGTCGACGACATAGTTATTTTTGGAAAAACTCGGGCTCAAATTGATTCCATAATTGAACTTTTGGGGGGAAAATTTGATCTTAAAATTTTGGGTAAAACGAAGAAATTATTGGGTGTTGAGTTTAGCTATGATAACGATGCTGTTCAAATTTATCAGGCATTGTACATAGATGAAGTTTATAAAAGGTTTAACTCATTTAAAATACCATATACTTCTTTACCTATTATAAAAGGGTTAAAATATTCAAAAAGGGATTGTCCAAGCAATAAGGCTGAAATGGAAGAAGTCGCAAGATTACCATATAGGAATATCTTGGGTTGCCTTTCGTTTTTAGCTAGTAGGACTAGACCAGATATAGCCTATGCTGTGAATATTTTTAGCCAGTTTCAAAATTCTCCAGGTTTAACCCATTGGAATGGTTTGCTTAAATTACTTGGTTATGTTTCGGGTACCAAGAATTTAAAATTAAATTTAAATTGTAAAAATTCTAGTTTAGTCGCTTTCTCTGATGCTGATTTTGCTATGAACAGAGACGACTTTATTTCAATGGGGGGTCAAATAATATTTTTAGATAATAGTCCAATTTCATGGCGAACTTTTAAGGAAAAAGGGGTAAGTCTTTCCACAATGGAAAGTGAATTTGTTTCAATGTGTGAATGTGTGAAAGAACTTATGTGGTTCAATCGTATTTTGGAGGATTGTATTGAATTTAATTTAATCTCCGAAAAATACTCTTTACCAACCCTTTTTGCCGATAATATGTCAGCTATTGAATTTACGAAATCGCCTATAGAGAATAATAGGTCGAAGCACATAAATGTGAAATTATTCTTTATTCGCGAGTGGCTTTTTGAGGATAAATTTGAATTAAAATATGTTAAATCTAAATCTAACTTGGCGGATCCCTTTACAAAGCCACTTACTAAAAGTGACTTGCTTAATTTTGTAAATAAAATATTTGTATAGTAAATTTGTAAGAAAAATACCTGTAAATTTCATATATATATATAGTAAAAATTGTAGTTTATAAAGTATAAATTTTGGATATGTATCCTTATTTGAAGTTTTTGAGGTGCAGAATATTTTGGGTGTTTTCTTCTGATCTTCATTGCTTTGTCATTGTAAAGAAAGTTTTTTTTACTTAGGATGAGTGTAAACGTGGCCACGAATGTTTGAGTTATGTGATTGTTATAATTGTTTAACTAATCTTTTATTGTTTTCAGTAATGAGGTGATGAAGATAACAAAATTTCTTAATGCATCATTTTTGATATATTATTAATATATATTCTTTTTCTATCTTTATAGTAGATTTATTCAGTGTTTTGGATGAACTGTTCTGTTATGGTGGACTTTAGCGGGTATTGATGGATTGCCTCTGTATAAGAAGATTAATGTGATATTGTTATACTGTTTTTTTTATATTTTTTTTATCTTTTGTTAATGCTAGTGATGGTTAATGTTTCAAAATGATATGATGGGGGGGCATTGTTGTCCTAAAAATCTTTTTCATATCATTTTTCAAAGTTTAAAAACGTTTATATTGCCTATTAATTATGAGGAGAGCTTATTTTCGTTTTAAATGAATAGCGTTTAGTGCTATATATCAGTTAAGTTCAATTTGAAAATATAAACAATACAATGTATTGTTTAGTATAATATTTAAATATAAGTTTTATTAAAATAACTTTACTTAAAGATATAACTTACCTTTATCCTTTATTCAAGCAAATAACTTATCTTTTTCTATTTTTAAATACATTTGATATTATACTTCTTTATTTAATTCATATAGGATAAAATTATAATCTTTGTTTACATTCTTTGAACACATCGTTCAGGCCAGTTGAATTCCAATATGGCGATACTTACTTTTGCGGCCCATAGATGGCGTACGTATTCAGCGTCGTCCGTTGTCACGGTAACGGATTACGTACGATGGGCGTGTTTTTGGATCGCCTGGAAGGGAGAAATGTGTAGCCTGGTGATTGGCTGTTCTGGAATCCGGTGATAGATGTATATAAGGATGTCTTACATAGGTTTATTCTCTCTTGCTTATAATTTTCGTTTGTAATTACGATGATTTGAAAAATTTAAATACGTTTTCAACTTTTTTTTTAGTTTGCCTCAAAGTATGAGGGCATGTTTCTGTTTAATTAAGTTGCAGTATATATATTAATGTTATTTGAAGGCCAGCATCCTTTTGTGCTAATGCTGAGCAATGAAAGCATTAATTCTACTTATAAGCAGTTAGTTTGGATAAATAGTTTTTCCCTCATGGCAAGTTTTTCTAACTATCACTAGCAAAGTCTATATCTTCTGTTAAGTTTTAAATTTCTTGTTAAGTTTTGAAATTTCTTGTTAAGTTTTTAATAAATATTGTTATGGATGTTAAACTCTGTTTTATTTAAACTGCACACTATGCCTTGTTACATAAAAGTATGAGCCAAATATTTCACTGCAATCTCTGCATACTTTTTTAACATGTTAAGACAGTTAACATAGTCTTCATGAGAACAAAATTTCTAACTTTAGCTAAGTCCCGCTCGGTGGCGCCTGCGGCGCCTTATCCCCGTTTTAGAACTTACAACACCTTCCTCGCTCATTGGAACTATTGAAGGTGTCATTTGAATCGGCTCATTTGAACTATTGAAATTTTAAAATATAGCAGCGCCATCTGGCGGTAGAAATTTCTGTAATATATTGTTCAATTCCAAATCAACAAAGCTTTCAAATGATGTATTACTTATGAAAATATTTTAATTAGTAGCTGAGATACAAAAGAAAACCTAAAAAGGAAACCTTAAAACGTGTAAATCGGGTAAAATCTCGAATAATACTTTCGATAATATAAAAGAACTAAAAGAAAACCAAATACCTTGCCTACGCTGCAACTCTCTTTTTTTTTTTTTTTTTGCCTTTTTTCCCTGTTCCTCAAGCCTCCCTAATAATCGTACTCTTTCAAAAATATTCACAATCGAATTATCGGGCATTAAAACTACATACTACGAAATTTCGACTACTGCAAATACTGCAAAAAAATAAAAGAAGACAATCTTTTTCCAATAAATATGTCATTTTTTTAATTATTCATATATTTTCATGAAAATTGAACAGTAGCTTTATAATATGCTGTCTAGGCCGAATATTAATTCAAATGTAACGTGAATGAAAATTTGAAAAAAATTGAAAATTGCAATTTTTCCTCCCAGTATAAAACACATGATATCTTAATTGATTACAACCATTTCCGTTTTCATCACAGACATCACAGACAGTTGTCTCGTATGTGTTTTGTTTCCGATCGAGACCGCTTAGAAAATCGTCTGCCTGTTCGAATTCTGAGTCATTGAGATCGCTTTTTGATTAAGACATAGGTCTGCATTTTAATTAATATCTCCGCAACTAATTAAAATTTTTAAATTCTGTTTTGACTATCCCCTCGGGCAGGCTTCTGAGCACCCGTATGTCAAATTTTGTAGTTCTGCGTTCAGTAGGGGCTGAACGTATAGATGCTCAGACAGAGAGACAGACAGACAGACATCTTCTTTTATTATTATAGATAGATTCATAAATGAACATCAAAATGGAAAGACGATTTCTAATAAATTTTAGAAAAAAAAACATTTCTTCAATAATAATAAAACTAATCTATGTCATTCATATATGATGATAAATAATTCAAGCATATTCAAATACTCTTTAACTACATTTCCTGCGACCATGGAAGCCTCTGCACAAGTGCGGATTCAACGAGTCCACTAGTAAAATAGGGGAGACAAGCTTTTCGTTGAGAGAAAATAAGCGATAAGGGAATACCGAATGTCTGAATGCTTACTAAATTCAAACCTGTTGGTCAACTTGGAAACCCTCCAAGATTTTCGACTCGTCCTCACTGCTAGGCGTAGGAAACGTGGTTACACTATAATAGGTACCTGTATAATGTAAACAAACATATTAAAAAAATACGAAACAAAATACTTTTGAAAGTTCAGAAGTAATATTCATCTAATTAATTAAAAGAAAAACCTTTAAATGTACCTCATGTTTCGTGAATATTTTCATCTGGGCACCCAGACCTTCTCAAACGATCATCTGTGCTGGATCTCTTCAAGTTGTGGTCTTTTATGGATTCTATCAGTTGATTCCACATCCGG
>OZ005649.1:311586117-311614117 GCA_963930645.1 Salticus scenicus
TTTGGTGCCATTGCGTCACTATCGTTAGAATCCATAAAAGACCGCAACTTGAAGCGATCCAGCACAGATGATCGTTTGAGAAGGTCTGGGCGCCCAGATGAAAATATTCACGAAACATGAGGTACATTTAAAGGTTTTTCTTTTAATTAATTATGTGTAAAGTACTTCGTTTTAATTTAAATTTAATTTATTGTAATATTCATCACTGATTAATTTTGTTAAACATTGATGTAACAGTAATTTGTTTTAAGTGCTAGTCTGTATGAATTGCAGGATAATTAATACAAGAATGTTACTCCCCCCCCCCTCCTCTCCTCTCCAATTGTGTTTCAAAGCAAGGATTAAGCTAAAAATTTGATTTTAAAAAAAGTAAAAATGTGAGAAATGCAATTTTTTTTTTTTTTTTTTTTTTTTTTTTTTTTTAATATGAGATGTAAATTTCTTTTGCATTAAAAAATCAATTATGGATTAAAAGGATTTGCAGATTATAAATCTGTGGATTAGAGGAAGTTGACTGTATTGTATATGACTATAAAGAAAATAAAGTTTTTGATGACATTTTGTAATACAGTATTGAATACTGGTTCTTTTAATTAACTGGATGTTTGTTAAAAGCTGTTTTATCAGAGAATATAAGAAAGTGATCCAAACTATTATTTATTACCAGTTAAAGAAATAAAATTGTCGAAATTATAAAACTTTACATTGTTTAAATTGAAATTGAATTTTTTTTACTGGATTTTGAGTATTTTGGAATGTAATCATCAGATACCAAAGATCACTTCGGTAAAAATATCATAATTATTAATTAAATATGTTATTAAATTTTTATAGGTATAATTAAAGTTACTTAAAGTTGTTTATAAGATAAATGCATCTATTGTATCTTACAAATCTGCAATTTATAGGATAAATTTTTAAGAAAAACAGTTTCCATTTCTTCCACTTGGAAGAAACCTGTTTCTTCCGGCCGGTTTTTTCCACCTTGGAAGAAACTTGCCAACCCTGATGCAATGTAATATACTTTTAAAACTTTTAGCAGATTATTTTTAATTATGTTCAAAATAAGACCTACACACCTAGAAATAACAGGGGTCGATCCAGGTTTTAATTTTTGGGTCCCTTTTTTGTGAAAAACAAAATATTTTTGTGAAATTTTTATTTATTTTTGTGAAATATAAAATATTTTTGTGAAAAAGTAAAATATTGTGTAAAATTTTCCGTTTTTGCAATCACTTTATGTAATGTTTAATATCAAGTTAATAGAGTTTCGTTGAGCCAAATTAAGGCATTAATTAAAATAATACTGAAAATATGAAAACATTTAATAAAAGGATCATTTTTATAAAACAAAATCTTGTGAAGGGACTCATTTTATAAATTTGAATTTTGTGAAGGGTCCCTTTTTATGAATTTAATTTTGTGAAGGGTCCCTTTTTACTATGTGGAATTTTGTGAAGGAGCCACAAAAAGGACCCAAATTTTGCCTGGATCGACCCCTGAATAATCAGTTGTATCTTCATTTCAATTTAATAAATGACTATGGTCTTAGATAATAAGAAACTTTTCTTTTAAGATTAGAGATTAAAGCTATATTAATTGCGATTTCTTACATTAATCGCTTGCTTGATTATCCCGAGTTTACTCAGGTTTGTATATCTTGCAGTTAATTATTATCCCAAGAATTCTCGAGCAGAGCAGAATCTGTCAGTATGATTTGTTTTATTGCATTTTTAGTCGGGCTGGAGGAAATGACTCGCCAGTAGGGTTGGAAAAAATCATGATTTAAAAAAATAAATAAATAAAAAAAAATCGGATTTTTTTTTTATTTAAATCAGATTTTTTTTATTTAAATCGGATTTATTTGATTTTTTTAGAATTCTATTTTTAATTATTGTGTTTTTATAATACATGGAGCAGTTTTTTATAATAATTAACTAAAAAAGAATAAATAATATTTATAATTAATTTATAAAAATAATATAAGAAATAATTATGTAGTTAAGAAAGTACTTATATTCTAGTTACTGATTGGTACTAAAAATTAAACATCTAGGCTTTAATCTAAAGCCATTCTATTATTTTGTAATTGAATTGTGCACACTAAATAAGAAATAAACTTAAATATGTTGAAAATGAATAGAAAATGGTAAAATTTAAAAAACAAATTAAATATTCATTTTATGCAAGCTATTTATTAAGGGATAAAAATCACAAATCAATATTTTTTAAGCAAATAGAAATGAATCAGGGATTTAATTGTTTGAACAAAAACACTAATTTAGAAGCTTTATCCACTCCTAATTTATTACGAAGGCTTGAATGAACTAGTGCAAAAGAAGAAAATTGTTTTTCTACTCCAGCAGATGAAGTCACAGCTGTTGTTATTTGGTAAATAAATTCAATTTCAATTTCGCTGATTCTCTTTTTACCTCCCATTACATAAAAGGACTTCCACCAATCATAATCTGTCATAATATCTGAAACTTTTTTCTCAAGCAATGGTAATTTTTGGAATAGGCCATTTTTTGCTTGAAGATGTGCTACAGTGGTGGGAAGATTTGGACAATTTTCTTTAATGAATGCCAAACCTTTATTATTTTCCTCTACACTAAGTGAAATTTCATTTCGATTTAAAACAGAGGGACTTAATAAAACTCAAGAAAAATGACAGCCATTAATAGCTTGTTCATATCTTGCTTTAAATTTTGTAATTCTATCTTTATCTAATACATTTTCTAACTTTTTACCCAAAATTTTCCATTGATATGTGCATTCAGCAAGGAACAATCCTCTTTTTGGATATCTAGGGCACAAGCAATGGGTTTCAAAACTTCAATCATATGCTCTGCATTTCTTTTAATATTTAAGTCCATTACTGTTTTCTTGATATAAAAACTTATATTTTCTCAGTCCTCTTCACATACTTTTACTATTTTTGACCAATTTTTTTATGTATGATTGAAAGCAGTCAACATAAGAATTCCACCTTAATCTACTGGAATAAGTAATGCAGTGCCGCCTTCGCTATTACCCAGCTTTAGGTAGATGAGTATTTCGGAAATATTTCACTATTTTTATAATATGATCACTGATCGTTTTAATTAGTAGATCTTTTGCCAACAAGTTTAGAACATGAGCAGAACACCCATACGTAATTACATTATTAAAACCTTTCTCTTCTAATTCATTTCGCATTTTAGCCATGTTGGCAGCAAAAAACTGATTTAAATCAAATGATTAAAAAAAAAAAAAAAAAAAAAAAACAGCTGATTTAAATCATGCCAGCCCTGCTCGCCAGATTTAGCTGATGCGTTAGTCAAAAGGAAGACTGATGTGTGTGGAACACTCAGGTTGAATAGAAAAGATTTACCCTGAGATCTAAAGACAAAGAAATTAAGAAAAGGACAATCATTGGGTATTAGAGAAGAAAAGTAACTGTATTGAAATAGAATGATAAGAAGGTTGTTAGTCTAATTTCCACAATATATACTATTGAAATGCCGGATGTGACAAATAATTGAGGAGAGACAAAGTCAAGGCCTAAATGTGCAATCAACTACAATGACAAAATGGGGGGGGGGGGGGAGGTGTAGATAAAATAAGCCAGCATTTAGCTGCTTATTCTACACCAAGAAAAAGAGGGGGAGAATATTACAAGATTTTCTTCCATTTATTGGATTTGGCTTTGTAGAATTCCTCCATTTTATATTGTAAATCAGGAGGTTCAGCATCACCTAAACAATTTAGAATGGAGCTTGTTTCAAAACTAATTTCAGAAAATCATTGTGATGAGTTTTTCGCTACACCAGGAACACTTCATTAGTCCTTCACCACTCAGGTTAACCTCAAGACATTTTCCAGATGTTATTCCTGCTACTGAAAAAAAGTCAAATCCAACGAGACAGTGTGCTTTTATGCTCCCGTAAATGAGATTACAGAGGTATGCCAGTGAGGAAAGAGACCAGATACCAGTGTGCAGAATGTCAGGTATCCCTTTGTGTTGACCCTTGCTTCAAGAACTATCATATAAAGACTAACATTTAACTTTTTTCTATTTGCCCGAGACAACTCAAGATACTAGTAATGTAATATTAAAAGTAAATGCTTTTATACCTGTAAAGTATTAAAAATTAAACTTAAAACCTACATATTTTGCTTTGTTTCATTTCCCAGTGTTTAATAATGAAATAAAAAAAATTGATGATTTTTTGCCATCTTTTTCAAAAACATTGGTAAGGGAAGCAGATAAATAATTTTATTGTAATTGTAAGAATAAGAATACTAATGTGCCTGCAGTTACAAAATTATTAATGATTTAAATTTTTAGGGGATAAAAAAAGAAGATTCAATAGTTAAAAACTAAAGCTCTTGTAAAACCTTGAAAATACTAAGAATACTTTACAAAGCAATTTAGGTACTTTTTAAATCCAGTTATTACTTTGTTGCCAAAGGATTGAGCTATAAATAATATATGACAGCTATTCTATTAACTTCTTAGCTACTGAGATATATTTCCTTTTTTTAATTTTATTTAGTTATATCAAGTTAAATAGTTTGAAATTATTTATTTTTTAAAGAACATTCTTTCATTTTTTAGATTGATTTTTTTAAAATTTCTTTTTTAGGGCATCCTATATTTTCTGTTGATATTCATCCTGATGGTTCAAGATTTGCTACTGGGGGGCAAGGTAAGATTTATTTTGTATTTCAGATTTTTTTGTAAACATATTTTTTAAAGCTGCATAATGAATATTCCCACAGCAGAGCCCTTGTAATGTAAATACGGCAAAATTTAATTTTTAATTTGCCAAATAATACTTTTTTTCTTTCTTAATTAAAATTAATTTTTTATCTGTTATAATTTATTTATATTTTGATCTCATATAACAATGTCTCAGTAACAACTCATGTTAACTCATTAAACACCAAATCTCCCATTTTGGGAACCTTTGATTAAGAATATTTTTTTTTCTTAATAATCATATAAAAATAATTTTGGGAATTTATAATTTTTTAGCAAGATATTAAAGTTAAACATTGAACTCTCAACATTGCGGAGGAGGTATACCCCCATTAGGTGCCAAGTCTCCCATTTTGGGACTATATCATAACTTCTAACAAAATAAAGATTTTTAAAAAATTTAAACCACGTATGATTAGAGATGCATATTAAAGCTCAAAACTAGGACTGGGCTTTATATCAATGTAAAATAAAATATCGATTTAACGCTAATATCGTTTATCCGATTTAAAAATTTCATCTTCTGTAAAATATCGATGCAGAAACATCAAAGCACCGGAAAATCTTGATTCCAGACTAAACCGATTCTATGCTGGAATAATGGCAGATTAAACAGATTCTATGCTGGAATAATGCCAGATAGCTAGTCATATTCAATCAACGGGATAACTATTTAGTCAAGCATGCACACTCATAGACAATTAAATCATGAAAATCTTGACTGAATGAAACCGCAAAAAATCAAGCAAATAATATTCATTCGAAATGCCGTTTCGATTTAGTGTTACGCAGGCGCACTGGGAAAAAGAGAATATCAGTGTAAAAGATGCATTCTTTCGATGAGCCATGATTGCGGTTTTAACGCATGTGCAGAGACAGTGCAGAAGCAAAATGAAAACCGATTCTGATTTCTGATACAAGCATTCTGGTTAATTTTGGGTAGATGAAATGGGATTATTCATTCATTTAAAAATTCGTTTGATTACAAGAGATTTATTTGATCAATATTAGTATTTTCTTCTGCTATTTTTTGTTATATTTTTTCCCAGTTTATGTCTATTAGATAAGTGAATTAACTATTCTTTATTAATATTTTATGTAATTAATAATATTTCTTCATTAAATTCTTTAATATTAGTACAGAATACGACATTGTCATATTGTAAAAAATGAATTAATTCAAAGAACGGCGTTATTTTAGATATGATTATTTTAATATCTAATTTTTATTTATTTGGAAGGTATGCATATTTAAAGGGTATGCGTACTCGAAGGTATGGGTATTTCGAGCAGTATGATTATTTAGAAATAATTTTAAATGCTGTGAAAATTGATTTTTTTTTTTTCCTCTTCAAATGCACCAAATTGTTCTTTCTATCAAATTTATTTCCCTATACTGAGTTAGCTATTTAAGTCTTTTTGTCTTTTGTAATATTTCATGTAATTTAATCTAAAATAAGTAAAAATTTTAAAATTTCAATAAAAAAAAAAGTAAATCTCGTAAACTTTTTAAAAATAATTATATTTTAGAAAATTTTAATTGAGAATTATATTTATTAGGAGATTCAAGGCACTAGAAATTTAATAACGTGTGTGAAGTGCTTCTCTTAATTAGCAATTTTCTGCTGATACTAGCCATTTTGCAATTTATTCGCATGTAAGTGGGGCATATAAATATTTTAGTGCATTACAAAGTAATACGAAATAGTAAAATTCTGAATTTATCAATTAGTTAAAATAATAATAATAAATTGGGGTGTTTTAAATGTTCTGAATGTTACTCATGAAATGTCACGTCACGAGTCCATATAATATAATTTGTGATAAAACAAAACTGCGTTATATTAATTATACTGATGTATAAATTTTGAACTGTGGAAAATAATGAATAATTTTATCATAATTAGTATTAAAGCATTATATCTTTATCAGAAGGCTGTTTCTTAGACGGACTAAGAACATGATTTGACAAGAATTTATTTTACATAGCAATATTAAGTGTAAATTTTTTATATAGAAAATATTGTTAGTGCTCGAATAATTTTATATCTGACTATATATGGAGTAATGTTATAAGCAATACCATTATATGGCTCAACCTCATTTTTAAGTTTTCTACTTCCTGCGATTGAATTTAAGTTAAACCAAAATTGGAGCTACCATACATCCACTCACAAGGGAAGTATAAATCAGTAAAATTCATATTGAAACCAAACCAAGATTAAATTAAAAGAGAGGTCGAAAACATAGGTTAAATGGCAAATTTTGAGCAACAATTCACTTATGGGTTAAGATAAGACCCTAGAAAATTTAATCCCTTTTATGAAAATCAACGAAATATAATAAGTGGGCAAAAAAGCGTGGCACAGTGTCAGAGTGTTTGACTTGAGACAAGAAGATCTTCAGTTCAATCCCCGTCTCGGCAAATTTTGATTTTTTTTTTTTAATACTAATATTTGGTTTATCTAAAATTAACAAATGATGGTAAAAAGTTAAACCATGAGGTGGTTGCAGCTACTTCAGTACCAAGTTTTCGTTCAAACTAACACCAAACTTTTTATATTGTAACGCTGTACTACTGTGACATTAAACCCAACAAACTAACTATAAACCGTCTCTACATTCTAAAGAAAACTGCTAAAAGTCCTTACGTGTCGGGATTATACCCTACAATTGGTAACGCTGCATTAAATCGATATATCCTTATATCGGTATTTTAGACGAACGATATATCGATTTAAGAAATGTCAACATCGCCCAGCTCTACTCATAACAAATAAAAATTCAACTTTTTTTCGATGGGATTCATATTATATAGCAGTGTTTAATGTGGTAACTTTTTCCATATCTTTTGCTTTGTATAAAGCTTCACTTCCATGTGTGATTCTTTAATGGTTAATCCAAGTCTTTCTTTCTTGTGTTTGATTATTGTAATGATGAATTATTATTATTTTTATATACTTTTTTTCATTTTTTTTAATTGCAATTAGGAGCAGACACTGGTCGTATTGTAATATGGAATATGTCGCCAGTTGTTGATGAAAATGATGAAAAAGATGAAAATGTCCCTAAATTGTTATGCCAGATGGATAATCACTTAGGTAAATAATTATATTTATTATTTATAAAGAATTTGGTAATTGTGTATTGGGACTGAATAATGTAGAAATTTCTATATATTGACAATATTATACTGCAATATATCAGAATTAAACACATACAGTGAAATACATTCAACACAGAAACGCTTAACATGAAAAATCAGTTAACATGAAATGATATAATGGTCAGGACAGTATACTAGGCTATTTAATACGTTTTTTTTTCTTTTAACACAAAATAAAAATCGTTTAACACGAAAAAAATTCGCTTTTGATCTTCAGTGGCGTGTTTGTCACAACAGAGATGCCAGCATTTTAATTTATTCCAAACCATTTTTAGATCCACCTTTATTTCCATACCACATTTTTCTTAAGAGTAATTTTTTCTTATTTTATCGTAGTTACATATTGAAGGAAAGTAGTCTATAAATAAAGTGGTGTGGATTGAAGGCGGGGTTAAAAATGCTCCGTAATAAATTAAAATGTTGGCAACTATGCTACAATATGTTGCCTTTGATGATCATGTGTTTACAGCACCAGCAATGAGATTTTTGACATTGTTCACCATAAAAATGATTCCATTTATGTAAATTTTGATGATGAATCTGGCAACTGAATCAACGATGCAGTTTCTGTCCCCTCTGCTTCAGAAATGAAGAAAATAATGAGTATCCGCAGTTATTTAGATGCGCATTTGAATTCAGAGATGAATAAAACAATGTGTAATCTCGATCAATTTTTGAGCAATATGGTGCTGAAAAAGACAGAAAAAAAAGAACAAACCAATAATATGTGTAGTACTTGATTTTTATCCCAAGGGAGGATGTAAGTTAGTAGTAATTTTACACGAAATGGAAATAATAATTGACGATATAGAAAACATTATCCAGTTTTGTACTTTTTTTTACAAATTTTTTTACACAAAATTCTTTTAACACAGAAAAATATTTCGGTCCCCTCAGTTTCGTGTTAAATGTTTTTCACTGTATTTTAGTATTCCCATTAAGCCTTGGTTTTTAAGAACGCAAACGTCAACGTATTCGGCATTGAGATTTTTAATTTGCACATGCGTCATGACGCTGTTTCTGCGATTTCAACGCCAGCGCTGATATCAAGAAGATTCTGATTGGAGCGTTGCAGTGTCAGAAATGTTAACATTTGCTTCTTGTGTTCTTAGAAACCAGTGTTTTAGAGAGCGAGACTGTGAGAATCTCTCATATTTTTTTCATTTTCGCACTTAAAAATTTTAACATTTCAAGAAATTCACACACTTTAGTAGTGCCAATTTAGAAAAAAAAAAATTCAGAATTCAGACCATTTATAGAAATTGTCACTTTTAAGACGAATATTTCATAAAAATCAGAAAATGATTTAAGTTTTCAAAAAATTTGTATGAAAAAATTATACATCTAACTAATTACACTGATTTTTTTTTTCTTTTTTAAGCTGAGATACCATTCTTGCTGATTCTTATGTAAAATGATCTCCTGAATCCGAATATGACTCCCATTTTGCCCTGTCACCCACTGTTTTCTAGGTACACCACCCCTCCCTCAATTTTTATCACTGTATGGTAATTTTATGATCATGAATTTGATTTGGAGAATGAAAAAGAATTAATTTAACATCTAAAAACAAAAATTTATAATATTTAATGGATAACATTAGTAATAGATTAAAAAGATACAAGAAATGTAATACATAATTTCAGTGGCATATTCCCCTTGCCTCAAATGTATTAGAATTTTCCAACTTTGTAGCCCCTCAGAAGATATTTAACTGTTAAAATAATCCTTCTCTTCCCCCCCTCCCTAAAAATCAAATTTATTGCCATAAAATCACCAAAAAGTGATTAAAAATAGGAGGCCGTCTCTAAAAAAATGGTGGATGATAGGTCAAAAGGGGCATCCTATTTGGAATCAGAAGATCGTTTTACATAAGAATTTGCAAGAATGGTGTTGGGGGCAATTTTCATGCTGAGCAGTGTTAGCTGAAAAAAAAAAAAAAAAAAAAAAAAATGCCAATTTGTATAAAACACACACACACAAAAGTAGGTAAATAATCCTATACTGGTGGAATGAGCTTTCAAATAAGTGCAAATTTTGTCTGGTATGGTAGTAGAGTACAATTACTTATATTAATCATCTTATTTAAATCGTTGGCAAAAAGAAAAAAATTAAAGTTACATATTAAATTCTTTACAGATAAATATTTTTATGACCTTTTTTATATAGTACTTTTGACCATCATTTGTGGTCATCTTTAGTACAGTGAGTGGTGTTCACTGTTCGTCGTTCCTGTTATTAGTGAAAGTACTGTACTGAAGATGACCATGAATGACAGTTGAAAGTATTTTATATAAAAAAGGCCATAAAGATATTTGTAATGAATTCAATAGATAATTAGGCTTTTATTAATTCATCTAAAAATTACATGTTTCAGCAAATGCAATTAAACACAGATTTTGCTAATGAGCTACTCAAATAGACATTATTAATATTTTATAAAAATTCAGAAAATGAATTTTTTCTGAAGTATATTTTTGTTCGTACTTTCTTTTCAGAAATCTCACTTTATTTCTGAGTAAGGGTGAGAAATTCTCACCCAAGTATTAAATCTGATGAGAAAACTAGTTATAGAAAAAACTTTAAGACCATGTGAAAAACTGTTATGGTGAAAGATTCACATTTTAACACTTCTAGTTCCTTGCTAACACCAAGAAATTCAATGGTAGTCTCAAAGTTTTTTCCAGTTCTGTCTGTTTATTTATCAGGGTTCCTACTAAAGCACAAGTTCATGAGAATCTTGCATGCTTTTTAATGTAAAATTTCAACATTGAGAGAAATTTGCATACTCTTCTGGGGTCGTTTATTAAAAATTTTTATCCAAAAACAGGTCATTCATAAAAATTAGCCATTTTGAAAGGAATAACCTTTCACAAAAATCAGCAAATTTAAACAGACCTTATATAAAAGTTAATTGATTTTAAATAGTCTTCAAAAAACTTCTGGATTTTTTAATACTAATTTTTTATGTAAATACTATTTGCTTTATTTAATAATGTAGCTAATTTTTACTGCACATGCACGAAAGATAGAAATTTTTTTATTACATAAGTTGAAAATTAGATATATTGGGAAACTTATGTCAAAATTTCATTTGAATAGATTAAAAATTAAGTAAATTATCAGCAAAAGAATGAGCAAGATTTTAGATGTTTTCTAGTTTTTTAGATGTTTTCTCATGTTGTCTATTTAATTTGGAGATCCTTTACCCAAGTTGCAAAAGTTTTTTTTTTTTGTAAAAAACTCTTTATGAAATCACAAATCTTAGTAAATAAATAAAGTTTTGTTAGAGTTACAAGACCATAACATAAGGGGTTTTGCTGGAACATAAAAATTTTTGAAAAAGCAGGATGACATCGTCACCCATTAAGCAAATTGCACTAAAAGCTAATTAACACTAACTTATGTTTAGATGTAGCAACTAAATATAAACTTCCATCTATTAGTTCATGAGATAATCTAGAAAAGTTTGGTACTATAAGCTGAAATTTTCTAAAAATGGGCAAATCCTGTTTAGGACATCTGCAAACTGGAATTTGGAAAATTTCACAAATACAATAATTTCTTATGTATATAAACAGAAATATTAAACACCACATCACATGAATAATATTATAAACACTTTGAAATTATTTATTTATTTTTTCCTTTGCTGTGTAAGAAATTGTCACGTCTTAATTATATTTTTTATTCTAGCATGTGTTAATTGTGTGAGGTGGTCTGGTAGTGGTAAATATTTAGCTTCTTGTGGCGATGACAAGGTCCTGATGATATGGCAGATCGGAAGGTAGTATTTTTAATTGATTTAAAATGTACTACTTAAGTTATAAAGAAATGTATGGTTGTAATGCATACACTTTTTTGTTCTACTCTTGCTGCTAGAAAAATTACTAAAACTTTTTCAAATGGGGAAATACTGCCTGATTTATTAGATTTACAATCCCATATTATTGTTATTTTTTAATTTATGATCTTTAAAGTTTTATCACATTCTAATCAGTTGTTTAAAAACATAGTAAATGAAAATATAAAATATTTTATGAATATGAGAATATAAAAATAGGATATTTTATTTAAAACAATCTTTTTTCAGGATTACCAACTGCTCCAATTTCTGCATAGTTTCTCTGAAAATTTTTGAGAACTCTGCAATTCCGCGACATCATTTTTATGCTCCGCAAATTCAGTCTTGACCACCTAGCTGAATATTTTTTATTAAATACCTAAAACTGAATAGTGGCAGATAATGGAAAAAGAAAAAAAAAAAAAAAAAATCTCTAGAACGGCTGGCATGGCCATCTGATATCTGTTGAAACGAGAGGCTTTTTTGCAGTCTGATGCAAATGTATTGCGTTTATCGCATGGGGAGAAAGAGAGAAGGGAAATGTTTCCTCCGTCTGAATTTCAGCTGCCCCCCCCCCCTCTCTCTCTCGGGAGCAGGTGTGGTAGGGAGGAGTTGTGAAAGGGTGGTGCTGCAAAATGAGCTTCTCGTATGATTGTTTAGAGGGATAAAAGCGTCATAGATTACGTTACTCGCTGACGGCTGATGAATGACCAAAGAAGCGAAACATTCAAGGCACCCTAAGCACTGCATGCTGTTTTTGTTTTTCTCTGCCTTATTTATTTTTATTGAAATTAGTAACATTTTCTAATGTTCAAATTCAATTTTATTTAAGATTTATTTGAAATAATTATACATTTATTTTATCATTCACATAAAGCATTAATAATTTATTATGGCTTCATTTGTATCTGGAAAAAAAAAAGTAAACAAATTATAACCAATAATCTGCAAAATTCTGAAGTTTACAAAATACATTTGGTTCCAAGCTATGCAGATTAGAGGGAGTTGACTCAGAGATGAGTTTATTTACACATTTATATGAATATCGGAGATTTCGTTTTTAGATTTTTATGTGATAGTATAGTTGAACCTTGAAAATCCAGAATTCGTGGGACCGCAGCAATAATTTTCCAGATTTTTGATATTTATTAAAAATTAATTTATATTATTATAATATACAAAATGCAATTTTTATGCTAGTGAAAATAAACGATGATCAAATTGGTGAATTAAATTATAAAATATAAACACATTAACCTAAAATGTTATCGATAACTGATAATTCCTGCTAAATAACTACTCATTCATTAAAAAAAAATACTCAAATAGAACTATAGAGACAATTAAATAGTTTTAAATTGTATATTTTTAGTGTATATTGTCTGTCTCAGTTTTTAATGCGATTAAAAAATGTAGAAACAAAGTAATTTTCATGTTGATTTTTTAAAAAATATTTCAGCAATTTAAAGCTGTTTTACTCTAATGGGATTTTTTTCTTTTTAACTTATCTGTTAAAAAACAAAACAAATTCTTTAATTAACAATCAAGTATAAAAATATGACTACATTTATGATTATGTATTCAGTGTTCAATTAAAAGGATTTTAAACTGCATTCCACAAGAAATGTGGAAACAGGTACAGCAAAATCTTATTTTAAAAGTAAAACTAAAATCGAGTCCGGATTTTAGAGATTTCCGGATTTTGGATGTCCGGATTTTCGAGGTTCAACTGTTGATAGAAAGCTTAAAAACTTTACTTATTGTTTCTATCACTTGTCCTCACAAATTGCTCAAAACATTTTTTTATAGAACATAATAGAAATAGAATATAATAAATGACTGTTTAAATTACTTAAAAACCTTTTTGAGTGCTTTTAAAACACTCGTTAAACTTTATTTAATATGTTCGTTTTGCTTTACTTACTTTCTTTTCCTGACTCTGTTTTGTTTACATTCTTTAGACATCGCGGTACAATCTTGTTGCCAGATCCATTACTATCAAAAGTTTGTTCGGAGATTGCATGTTTTCACCACTGAATGGCGTTGACGGCGGTTGAATATTTATGCCGTGTTGAGCCGTGATTGGCTGTTTGCTCTTTGATCATGCTGCATGTTTTAGACACTATTATATAAATAGAGGTGTTTTATTTTGAGTTGGTGGTGAATTCGACTGGTAAAAGATGCTAATGTAAGATTTTATGTTCTGTCTGAGGCTGGTCCTCGTAAATTTATTTATTCAATTAGCAGTTTATCATTTCAAGGATGCAGTCGTTTAAAATGTTAAATAGTTGTCCAAATATGTAAAGTTCATTTTTTGCAAGTTAGCGGCGATAATTGTTTTGAAGTTATCAGTTGTTAAATTATGTATGTTTAAATGACGGCTAAGAATTTAAAAAAAAGCAAGTTCATTTTGGCTGTGAGTTTTTTGAAGATTACAGTGTTTGTTTGAACTGTACTCTTTTGAATGTCATCCTAGACTGTTCCAATTTTTCATGCTATGTGTCAACCAGGCGACCATAGCTTCTTCACGAACAGCGTGCTGTGTGTCAACCAGGCGACCGCAGTTTCTTTTGAACATTGCTTGTGAATATTTTTAACCTGCCAAGTTTTTTTCCATGCTATGTGTCAACCTGGCGACCATAGCTTCTACAAGTTGCAGTTTCATCAATTATTGGTTATTATCAAGTTTAAATATCATCAGTGGTTTCTTGCAATCGTTTTATCGTTATACGTGATGTCTCAGTTAGAAAATCTGGGAGTCAGGAAATTTTTTTAAAGGTAAAGCCTTCTTATAAATTAAAAATGCTAGATTTAATTTATTGGTCAGTTCAGTTGTTTTTTGAAGTTAACTTTTTGATAACCTTTTGAATATGAACATTGTTTTTTTCATCTACATTTGTTAAGTTTATAGCTAAAATTAATTGTTAAATATTTTTTTCTATTTGTTATTGTTGGCTTTTTGAATCTTTAAAAGTTTTTTAATAAAAATGTTTAAAATGAATTTGACTTTGTTTTACTTGTCAAATTTTTCCTTTAAGTTACACTAGTCATTAAATTTATTAAACTTTCACTGTATGTCTGCTTAAATATAATGGAAATAAAAGTTTGACTTTTTATAAGTCTCATCTATCAGGGTTATGGGCCCAGTTTAGCTTTTAGCTAGCCCAATTTTTTTTATAACCTTTATGCAAGTTAGCTTAAATTGTTTTTTTGCCTTTGACTAGTGTTTTTTGACATTTAAAAGTAAATAATGGCTGTTAACCTGGCTCCCCAGATTAAGAGACTCAATATGACTAATTATTCAACTTGGAAAGATGATGTAAAGTTCCTGCTGTTGGAGAAAAATGCTTTTGAAATTGTAAAGGGTAGTGAGAAGCAGCCTAAATTGGATGAAGAAAGGGGTATAACTGCTGAAGTGATTGCTGACTTTAAAAGACGTCAAAATATAGCGTTGTCCATAATTTATCTTAATATTGAACCTGAATTTAGATCTTTAATTGTTCAATGTGACGATCCAGCTGATGCCTGGAAAACCTTAAGGGCAAATTTTCAACCTGATAGTCGGAGTCATCATATGGCAATTTTTTCCGAAATTATGAATTGTTTTCTACAGTCTGGTGAAACTATAGGTCAATATGCTGCTAGAATTTCTAAATTTGCAGAGCGTTTAAAAGCAATTAATAAACCTATCAGTGACGAGTACTTGAGCTTCCAGATTTTGCGGTATTTACCAGACAAGTATGATCAAATAATCCAGCAGATTCTCCGATGGCCTGATACTGATTTTTCTTTTAAGAAAATTGTTATAGAACTCTGTGCAGAAGAAGTGCGACTTCAACTGAGAGTGTTAGATAAAGAAAAGACTGACTGTAGTATAGAAGTTCAAACGGTAAAATATAAGAAAAAATCAACTGTTAAATGTTGGAGATGCGGGAAAATGGGCCATTATCGTAAGAATTGTCGGGTGAAACTTGAATTAAAATCTGATAATAGTGATAAATTTTCTAAGGGTAATTTTGTAAAAAAGTTGACTCCAAACAACAGCCAAAGCGTGACAAAACTCCCCCTCGAAAAAAAACTTCTTTTAAAAGTCAAAATTTTATTGCTGAAGCAAATCTCGGTAGTTATGAAAGGGATGGTTGTTGGGTCTTTGACACAGCAGCCTCCCATCATTTCTGTAAGGATAAAGAATCGTTTTGTAATTTTACTGAGGTAATGGGTGACGAAATGCATGTGGCTGTTGATGGGGTCACTTTTCCGATCACCGGTAAAGGTGAAGTTGTTCTAAGTTTTAATGGTAATCAAATTAAATTATGGAATGTTTTGTACTCGCCCAAGTTAAGGAAAAACCTACTTAGTGGATCCAGATTTGATAGAAAAGGTGCTAAATTCAAGTGTGAAGATGGTGAGTTGAACGTGATCGACAGGTTTGATAATTTTATTTTTTCTGCTAAACTGCATGATGGTTTATATTACATTTTTCCTAAGGTTATTAAAAGTAAAAAAGGCAAGCAAAGTGTTAACTTGAATGGGGGGCTAAAAGAAATAGAAGTTGAAAGAAATTTTGATATGTCAGCTTCACCTGTTTATGAGCCAGTTAACGTAAATAACATGGACACTTGGCATTTACGTTTTGATCATATTAGCCCCGAATTAATTGTTAACAATTGTAGAAAATCTGCTGTAAGAGGCTTGCCAAATCTAAAATCTGTAAATTTTTCTTGTGAATCATGTAGTTTAGGCAAACAAAATAGAGTATCTTTTAAATCCCTGGATCGTTCATTTTCTAAACATCCTTTAGATAGATTATTTTTAGATGTTTGGGGGCCTATAAAAATTTTGGGAAAAAATAGAGAAAGGTTTTTTTTGTCCATAATTGATGATTTTTCCGGTAAATCAGCTGTATATCCTCTGCAAGATAAATCCATGGTTTTTGATGTCTTTAAACGACATGTTAATAGGGCAGAGAGATTTTTGGGCACCAAATTAAAATCTATACGTACCGATAATGGTACGGAGTTTGAAAATGAGCGATTCAGGAATTTTTGTAATGAAACTGGGGTAAAACATGAATTCACCAATGCTTTTACACCTGAAGAAAACGGTGTATGTGAACGTTTTAATCGGACAATTTTAAACTGTGTGAGGGCTATGCTCAATTCAAGTGGTTTGTCTGGTGATTTTTGGCCAGAGGCTTGCATGCACTTCAATTACACGTGGAATCGTATCTGCCATGGTACTAACGACAAAACGCCTCTTCAATTGTACTCGGGAAACAAGCCATCGGTGCGTCATTTACGCCCTTTTGGTACAATAGCATATGTAGGAGTTCCCAAGGTCAAAAGAAAACATAAACTAGATTTTAAAGCTAAGAAAGGTTTTGTTGTGGGTTATGCCTTACGTACCCGAGGGTATAGAATTTGGCTAAGCGATGAAAACAAAGTTATAGAGACTATAAATGTTTCCTTTAGGGAAAGTAGTGATATGGTTGGCAGTGGAGCTTTGGGAGGCGACTCCTCTTTTGAACTGGAATGCGTGCCAGATGTTTTACCAAAGCCTGTTGATTGGTGTCCTCTTCCCGATCCGGAACCTGGTGCATCTGGTTGCGTGCCCAGTGAAACTGAGGATGCCGCCTCAGTTGGTTCCCCCACAAGTCCTACGTTACCTAAGACATCGCCATGCTGGTCAAATAACCCCATTTGGTATAGAAAGGCAGTTCAAAGACCTATAGGGAATAAAGTGGATATTTATTACTATCCTGATGGTGAAGGCAAGAAACTTCCACAAAGATCTCCACGTGATGTTGAAAAATTTTGTGCAGCTAACGGTATAAATTATGATCCCCAGTTTTTTGATTTTTCTAAATTTAATACTTATACCGGTCTTGTTAATCCTGTTCTTACACCTTCTGCGTCCAGCACTTCTAGTTGACTAGAAGTGGTGGTACCCAGGACGTATAAGCAGGCCTTAAAATCAGTTTCTTTTGATAAATGGCAGGAAGCCATGCTAGAAGAGTTGGAGACAATGGCTACGAGAAAGGTGTGGCATCTTGTGAGGTTACCTGAAAATAAAACTGTTTTAGGAAACCGTTGGGTTTATACCATAAAACAAGACGAATCTGGTGCTATTGTCAGATATAAAGCTCGACTTGTAGCACAGGGTTATAAACAAATTCAGGGAGACTCGTATGATGAAACTTTTTCTCCAGTAATAGATTTTTCCGTAGTCAGGTTTTTTTTCACTCTTTTGGTTTCATACTGTGGCTGGATGAACCTACAATGTGATGTAAAGTGTGCATATTTATATGCACCGTTACAAGATGAGATCTACATGAAGCAACCAGTTGGTTTTGTAGAAAAAGGCAAAGAAAATATGGTTTGCAAGTTAGATCGCGCATTGTATGGATTACACCAGTCAGGTAGATTATGGTTTTACGAGTTAAACAGGGTTTTGTTGGAATTGGGTTTTTTAAAATTTGAGGTTTGTAATTGTGCATATTCATATAATGGTTTTGCAGTTTTATTAGTCTATGTGGATGACATGGTTATTTTTACAAAAAACAAGTCACAGTCAGAAATAGTTTTAAAAATTCTACAATCTAAGTTTGATTTAAAAGTTCTTGGTACCACACGAAAGTTGTTGGGTGTCGAATTCGAGTATAATGGTAGGAGTGTGTTAATCCATCAAAGCCAATATATTGGCGAAGTTTGTAAAAGATTTAAAAACCACCGAATACCAGTCTCTTCTTTACCCATAGTGAAAGGTACACGTTTTTCTAAGAGTGACTGTCCTGTCATCCAAGCTGATATAGATGAAGCCTCAAATCTCCCTTTTAGAAATTTGTTGGGATGTATATTTTTTTTGGTAAATCGTACAAGACCAGATATAGCATACGCAACAAACATTTTTTCTCAGTTTCAGCAGAATCCAGGTTTAAAACACTGGCATGGGCTACTTAGACTTTTAGGGTACATTAAATATACTAGTCATTTAAAACTTAATTTAGAATGTAAAAACATTGAGTTAAATTCATACTCTGATGCAGATTTTGCTTCCAATAGAGATGATTATGTCTCCATGGGGGGGCAGATTGTTTTTTAGAAAATGCAGCCATTTCTTGGCGCAGTAAGAAGCAAAAAGGTGTCACTATATCAACCATGGAATCAGAATTTATCTCAATGTGCGATTGTGTTAGAGAACAAGATTGGTTCTTTAATATTTTAAAAGAGTGTCATAATTTTAAACTTATTAATGAAAATATTAATGTACCCACTATTTTTGCAGATAATGAGTCTGCTATTCGTTTTACTAAATCTAGAATTGAAAACTTTCAAACGCGGCATGTAAACATTAAATTATTTTTTATAAGAGATTGGTATGATGAGGGTAAATTTGATCTTAAGTATATTCCTTCAAAATCAAACCTGGCCGATCCGTTCACAAAGCCGCTCACAAAAAGTGAATTATTGAAATTTATAAATAGTATTTTTGTCTCAAAATAATTGTTTTTCTTTTTCACTTTGCAGATATGTGTATATATATGTTGTATGAATGAGTGTTTGAAAGTCGTGGGGCCTCACGCAAATGTTTAATGTGTTTATGTTTAGTATTGTATTGTGAAATGTTCTTTGTCTGCATTGTGGGAGAAACTAGTATTTAATTATATATATATGGGGGGAAATAGTTAATTTGATAAAATGATCAATTTAAATTATATATACTTATAAAATATCTTTTCCTTTAACATTTGTTAAAGTTTCAGGTTTGTACTGCCTATAGGTACAGTTTTTTTTACGTTTCAGATATGTCCTGAAGTTAAGAATTTGATTGTGGTTTTTTGCCTTTAGGTATATTTTTTTGGTCATGTTTTTTTCAGATATGGTTGGAGAATGGACTGTGGATATTGAACTAGCTGAGTTCACCAAAAAAAAAAATTGTTAAATTGTTTTTACTAATATTTGTTGATATTAACATTGTTACTTAAAGTTTTTTGAACTGACTAATAAAAAAAAGTTTTTCGTGTTTTGTTGCGGTGGGGGGCTTTGATAGAAAGCTTAAAAACTTTTCTTATTGTTTCTATCACTTGTCCTCACAAATTGCTCAAAACATTTTTTTATAGAACATAATAGAAATAGAATATAATAAATGACTGTTTAAATTACTTAAAAACCTTTTTGAGTGCTTTTAAAACACTCGTTAAACTTTATTTAATATGTTCGTTTTGCTTTACTTACTTTCTTTTCCTGACTCTGTTTTGTTTACATTCTTTAAACATCGCGGTACAATCTTGTTGCCAGATCCATTACTATCAAAAGTTTGTTCGGAGATTGCATGTTTTCACCACTGAATGGCGTTGACGGCGGTTGAATATTTATGCCGTGTTGAGCCGTGATTGGCTGTTTGCTCTTTGATCATGCTGCATGTTTTAGACACTATTATATAAATAGAGGTGTTTTATTTTGAGTTGGTGGTGAATTCGACTGGTAAAAGATGCTAATGTAAGATTTTATGTTCTGTCTGAGGCTGGTCCTCGTAAATTTATTTATTCAATTAGCATTTTATCATTTCAAGGATGCAGTCGTTTAAAATGTTAAATAGTTGTCCAAATATGTAAAGTTCATTTTTTGCAAGTTAGCGGCGATAATTGTTTTGAAGTTATCAGTTGTTAAATTATGTATGTTTAAATGACGGCTAAGAATTTAAAAAAAAGCAAGTTCATTTTGGCTGTGAGTTTTTTGAAGATTACAGTGTTTGTTTGAACTGTACTCTTTTGAATGTCATCCTAGACTGTTCCAATTTTTCATGCTATGTGTCAACCAGGCGACCATAGCTTCTTCACGAACAGCGTGCTGTGTGTCAACCAGGCGACCGCAGTTTCTTTTGAACATTGCTTGTGAATATTTTTAACCTGCCAAGTTTTTTTCCATGCTATGTGTCAACCTGGCGACCATAGCTTCTACAAGTTGCAGTTTCATCAATTATTGGTTATTATCAAGTTTAAATATCATCAGTGGTTTCTTGCAATCGTTTTATCGTTATACGTGATGTCTCAGTTAGAAAATCTGGGAGTCAGGAAATTTTTTTAAAGGTAAAGCCTTCTTATAAATTAAAAATGCTAGATTTAATTTATTGGTCAGTTCAGTTGTTTTTTGAAGTTAACTTTTTGATAACCTTTTGAATATGAACATTGTTTTTTTCATCTACATTTGTTAAGTTTATAGCTAAAATTAATTGTTAAATATTTTTTTCTATTTGTTATTGTTGGCTTTTTGAATCTTTAAAAGTTTTTTAATAAAAATGTTTAAAATGAATTTGACTTTGTTTTACTTGTCAAATTTTTCCTTTAAGTTACACTAGTCATTAAATTTATTAAACTTTCACTGTATGTCTGCTTAAATATAATGGAAATAAAAGTTTGACTTTTTATAAGTCTCATCTATCAGGGTTATGGGCCCAGTTTAGCTTTTAGCTAGCCCAATTTTTTTTATAACCTTTATGCAAGTTAGCTTAAATTGTTTTTTTGCCTTTGACTAGTGTTTTTTGACATTTAAAAGTAAATAATGGCTGTTAACCTGGCTCCCCAGATTAAGAGACTCAATATGACTAATTATTCAACTTGGAAAGATGATGTAAAGTTCCTGCTGTTGGAGAAAAATGCTTTTGAAATTGTAAAGGGTAGTGAGAAGCAGCCTAAATTGGATGAAGAAAGGGGTATAACTGCTGAAGTGATTGCTGACTTTAAAAGACGTCAAAATATAGCGTTGTCCATAATTTATCTTAATATTGAACCTGAATTTAGATCTTTAATTGTTCAATGTGACGATCCAGCTGATGCCTGGAAAACCTTAAGGGCAAATTTTCAACCTGATAGTCGGAGTCATCATATGGCAATTTTTTCCGAAATTATGAATTGTTTTCTACAGTCTGGTGAAACTATAGGTCAATATGCTGCTAGAATTTCTAAATTTGCAGAGCGTTTAAAAGCAATTAATAAACCTATCAGTGACGAGTACTTGAGCTTCCAGATTTTGCGGTATTTACCAGACAAGTATGATCAAATAATCCAGCAGATTCTCCGATGGCCTGATACTGATTTTTCTTTTAAGAAAATTGTTATAGAACTCTGTGCAGAAGAAGTGCGACTTCAACTGAGAGTGTTAGATAAAGAAAAGACTGACTGTAGTATAGAAGTTCAAACGGTAAAATATAAGAAAAAATCAACTGTTAAATGTTGGAGATGCGGGAAAATGGGCCATTATCGTAAGAATTGTCGGGTGAAACTTGAATTAAAATCTGATAATAGTGATAAATTTTCTAAGGGTAATTTTGTAAAAAAGTTGACTCCAAACAACAGCCAAAGCGTGACAAAACTCCCCCTCGAAAAAAAACTTCTTTTAAAAGTCAAAATTTTATTGCTGAAGCAAATCTCGGTAGTTATGAAAGGGATGGTTGTTGGGTCTTTGACACAGCAGCCTCCCATCATTTCTGTAAGGATAAAGAATCGTTTTGTAATTTTACTGAGGTAATGGGTGACGAAATGCATGTGGCTGTTGATGGGGTCACTTTTCCGATCACCGGTAAAGGTGAAGTTGTTCTAAGTTTTAATGGTAATCAAATTAAATTATGGAATGTTTTGTACTCGCCCAAGTTAAGGAAAAACCTACTTAGTGGATCCAGATTTGATAGAAAAGGTGCTAAATTCAAGTGTGAAGATGGTGAGTTGAACGTGATCGACAGGTTTGATAATTTTATTTTTTCTGCTAAACTGCATGATGGTTTATATTACATTTTTCCTAAGGTTATTAAAAGTAAAAAAGGCAAGCAAAGTGTTAACTTGAATGGGGGGCTAAAAGAAATAGAAGTTGAAAGAAATTTTGATATGTCAGCTTCACCTGTTTATGAGCCAGTTAACGTAAATAACATGGACACTTGGCATTTACGTTTTGATCATATTAGCCCCGAATTAATTGTTAACAATTGTAGAAAATCTGCTGTAAGAGGCTTGCCAAATCTAAAATCTGTAAATTTTTCTTGTGAATCATGTAGTTTAGGCAAACAAAATAGAGTATCTTTTAAATCCCTGGATCGTTCATTTTCTAAACATCCTTTAGATAGATTATTTTTAGATGTTTGGGGGCCTATAAAAATTTTGGGAAAAAATAGAGAAAGGTTTTTTTTGTCCATAATTGATGATTTTTCCGGTAAATCAGCTGTATATCCTCTGCAAGATAAATCCATGGTTTTTGATGTCTTTAAACGACATGTTAATAGGGCAGAGAGATTTTTGGGCACCAAATTAAAATCTATACGTACCGATAATGGTACGGAGTTTGAAAATGAGCGATTCAGGAATTTTTGTAATGAAACTGGGGTAAAACATGAATTCACCAATGCTTTTACACCTGAAGAAAACGGTGTATGTGAACGTTTTAATCGGACAATTTTAAACTGTGTGAGGGCTATGCTCAATTCAAGTGGTTTGTCTGGTGATTTTTGGCCAGAGGCTTGCATGCACTTCAATTACACGTGGAATCGTATCTGCCATGGTACTAACGACAAAACGCCTCTTCAATTGTACTCGGGAAACAAGCCATCGGTGCGTCATTTACGCCCTTTTGGTACAATAGCATATGTAGGAGTTCCCAAGGTCAAAAGAAAACATAAACTAGATTTTAAAGCTAAGAAAGGTTTTGTTGTGGGTTATGCCTTACGTACCCGAGGGTATAGAATTTGGCTAAGCGATGAAAACAAAGTTATAGAGACTATAAATGTTTCCTTTAGGGAAAGTAGTGATATGGTTGGCAGTGGAGCTTTGGGAGGCGACTCCTCTTTTGAACTGGAATGCGTGCCAGATGTTTTACCAAAGCCTGTTGATTGGTGTCCTCTTCCCGATCCGGAACCTGGTGCATCTGGTTGCGTGCCCAGTGAAACTGAGGATGCCGCCTCAGTTGGTTCCCCCACAAGTCCTACGTTACCTAAGACATCGCCATGCTGGTCAAATAACCCCATTTGGTATAGAAAGGCAGTTCAAAGACCTATAGGGAATAAAGTGGATATTTATTACTATCCTGATGGTGAAGGCAAGAAACTTCCACAAAGATCTCCACGTGATGTTGAAAAATTTTGTGCAGCTAACGGTATAAATTATGATCCCCAGTTTTTTGATTTTTCTAAATTTAATACTTATACCGGTCTTGTTAATCCTGTTCTTACACCTTCTGCGTCCAGCACTTCTAGTTGACTAGAAGTGGTGGTACCCAGGACGTATAAGCAGGCCTTAAAATCAGTTTCTTTTGATAAATGGCAGGAAGCCATGCTAGAAGAGTTGGAGACAATGGCTACGAGAAAGGTGTGGCATCTTGTGAGGTTACCTGAAAATAAAACTGTTTTAGGAAACCGTTGGGTTTATACCATAAAACAAGACGAATCTGGTGCTATTGTCAGATATAAAGCTCGACTTGTAGCACAGGGTTATAAACAAATTCAGGGAGACTCGTATGATGAAACTTTTTCTCCAGTAATAGATTTTTCCGTAGTCAGGTTTTTTTTCACTCTTTTGGTTTCATACTGTGGCTGGATGAACCTACAATGTGATGTAAAGTGTGCATATTTATATGCACCGTTACAAGATGAGATCTACATGAAGCAACCAGTTGGTTTTGTAGAAAAAGGCAAAGAAAATATGGTTTGCAAGTTAGATCGCGCATTGTATGGATTACACCAGTCAGGTAGATTATGGTTTTACGAGTTAAACAGGATTTTGTTGGAATTGGGTTTTTTAAAATTTGAGGTTTGTAATTGTGCATATTCATATAATGGTTTTGCAGTTTTATTAGTCTATGTGGATGACATGGTTATTTTTACAAAAAACAAGTCACAGTCAGAAATAGTTTTAAAAATTCTACAATCTAAGTTTGATTTAAAAGTTCTTGGTACCACACGAAAGTTGTTGGGTGTCGAATTCGAGTATAATGGTAGGAGTGTGTTAATCCATCAAAGCCAATATATTGGCGAAGTTTGTAAAAGATTTAAAAACCACCGAATACCAGTCTCTTCTTTACCCATAGTGAAAGGTACACGTTTTTCTAAGAGTGACTGTCCTGTCATCCAAGCTGATATAGATGAAGCCTCAAATCTCCCTTTTAGAAATTTGTTGGGATGTATATTTTTTTTGGTAAATCGTACAAGACCAGATATAGCATACGCAACAAACATTTTTTCTCAGTTTCAGCAGAATCCAGGTTTAAAACACTGGCATGGGCTACTTAGACTTTTAGGGTACATTAAATATACTAGTCATTTAAAACTTAATTTAGAATGTAAAAACATTGAGTTAAATTCATACTCTGATGCAGATTTTGCTTCCAATAGAGATGATTATGTCTCCATGGGGGGGCAGATTGTTTTTTAGAAAATGCAGCCATTTCTTGGCGCAGTAAGAAGCAAAAAGGTGTCACTATATCAACCATGGAATCAGAATTTATCTCAATGTGCGATTGTGTTAGAGAACAAGATTGGTTCTTTAATATTTTAAAAGAGTGTCATAATTTTAAACTTATTAATGAAAATATTAATGTACCCACTATTTTTGCAGATAATGAGTCTGCTATTCGTTTTACTAAATCTAGAATTGAAAACTTTCAAACGCGGCATGTAAACATTAAATTATTTTTTATAAGAGATTGGTATGATGAGGGTAAATTTGATCTTAAGTATATTCCTTCAAAATCAAACCTGGCCGATCCGTTCACAAAGCCGCTCACAAAAAGTGAATTATTGAAATTTATAAATAGTATTTTTGTCTCAAAATAATTGTTTTTCTTTTTCACTTTGCAGATATGTGTATATATATGTTGTATGAATGAGTGTTTGAAAGTCGTGGGGCCTCACGCAAATGTTTAATGTGTTTATGTTTAGTATTGTATTGTGAAATGTTCTTTGTCTGCATTGTGGGAGAAACTAGTATTTAATTATATATATATGGGGGGAAATAGTTAATTTGATAAAATGATCAATTTAAATTATATATACTTATAAAATATCTTTTCCTTTAACATTTGTTAAAGTTTCAGGTTTGTACTGCCTATAGGTACAGTTTTTTTTACGTTTCAGATATGTCCTGAAGTTAAGAATTTGATTGTGGTTTTTTGCCTTTAGGTATATTTTTTTGGTCATGTTTTTTTCAGATATGGTTGGAGAATGGACTGTGGATATTGAACTAGCTGAGTTCACCAAAAAAAAAATTGTTAAATTGTTTTTACTAATATTTGTTGATATTAACATTGTTACTTAAAGTTTTTTGAACTGACTAATAAAAAAAAGTTTTTCGTGTTTTGTTGCGGTGGGGGGCTTTGATAGAAAGCTTAAAAACTTTTCTTATTGTTTCTATCACTTGTCCTCACAAATTGCTCAAAACATTTTTTTATAGAACATAATAGAAATAGAATATAATAAATGACTGTTTAAATTACTTAAAAACCTTTTTGAGTGCTTTTAAAACACTCGTTAAACTTTATTTAATATGTTCGTTTTGCTTTACTTACTTTCTTTTCCTGACTCTGTTTTGTTTACATTCTTTAAACATCGCGGTACAATCTTGTTGCCAGATCCATTACTATCAAAAGTTTGTTCGGAGATTGCATGTTTTCACCACTGAATGGCGTTGACGGCGGTTGAATATTTATGCCGTGTTGAGCCGTGATTGGCTGTTTGCTCTTTGATCATGCTGCATGTTTTAGACACTATTATATAAATAGAGGTGTTTTATTTTGAGTTGGTGGTGAATTCGACTGGTAAAAGATGCTAATGTAAGATTTTATGTTCTGTCTGAGGCTGGTCCTCGTAAATTTATTTATTCAATTAGCATTTTATCATTTCAAGGATGCAGTCGTTTAAAATGTTAAATAGTTGTCCAAATATGTAAAGTTCATTTTTTGCAAGTTAGCGGCGATAATTGTTTTGAAGTTATCAGTTGTTAAATTATGTATGTTTAAATGACGGCTAAGAATTTAAAAAAAAGCAAGTTCATTTTGGCTGTGAGTTTTTTGAAGATTACAGTGTTTGTTTGAACTGTACTCTTTTGAATGTCATCCTAGACTGTTCCAATTTTTCATGCTATGTGTCAACCAGGCGACCATAGCTTCTTCACGAACAGCGTGCTGTGTGTCAACCAGGCGACCGCAGTTTCTTTTGAACATTGCTTGTGAATATTTTTAACCTGCCAAGTTTTTTTCCATGCTATGTGTCAACCTGGCGACCATAGCTTCTACAAGTTGCAGTTTCATCAATTATTGGTTATTATCAAGTTTAAATATCATCAGTGGTTTCTTGCAATCGTTTTATCGTTATACGTGATGTCTCAGTTAGAAAATCTGGGAGTCAGGAAATTTTTTTAAAGGTAAAGCCTTCTTATAAATTAAAAATGCTAGATTTAATTTATTGGTCAGTTCAGTTGTTTTTTGAAGTTAACTTTTTGATAACCTTTTGAATATGAACATTGTTTTTTTCATCTACATTTGTTAAGTTTATAGCTAAAATTAATTGTTAAATATTTTTTTCTATTTGTTATTGTTGGCTTTTTGAATCTTTAAAAGTTTTTTAATAAAAATGTTTAAAATGAATTTGACTTTGTTTTACTTGTCAAATTTTTCCTTTAAGTTACACTAGTCATTAAATTTATTAAACTTTCACTGTATGTCTGCTTAAATATAATGGAAATAAAAGTTTGACTTTTTATAAGTCTCATCTATCAACTGTACTATAATAATTATTTTGAATTTTGACATTCATGAAAACTGTTGAAAATTTAATTTTTTTTTCCTTCAAGGTTTCCTTTCTTTCTTTCTTTCTTTTTTTTTTTTTATGTACCTGAATAATCTACTTTCATATATGTCCTTATTTATGTATGGAAAATATGCCATCACGTAGAAAACAAAATCCTTTTTTAGGTTTTAAGCTTATATTCTTCAGACTTATTCATTTCCCATTCTTATCTCTCTTCACTGTTTTGCTAAATATGTTTGATTATTAATAAATATTTCTTAATTTCATATGATTATTGTTAATTTATTTTTGTTAGTAGTTTATTTCTATATTTTGTTATGTATTTTTAAAATTGCTCCTCAAAGTAACTGAAATGCTCCTCAAAATTTTTCTGAATACTCCTCAAACTGTTTTTGAAAAGTTGGCAACCCTGTTTTTTAATACATTTCTTAGAATTATGGCTGCTATGTAATGGTTGCTTTAC